>JAVJAQ010004392.1:0-14723 GCA_032362365.1 Zygogramma bicolorata | reverse complement strand
TCACAAAGAAAAATGACGTAAAAATCAAGGAAACGTCGAGTTTCAATAATTGAAATTGTGATCACGAACACCAAGCAAGGCCCAATATCACTTTTTTTTTTCAAATTTTTTGTATTTTTTTTTTTGAAGTCCTATCAATGTACACTTGACGAGATTTTTTACAGAGAAACTGATCTTGTTGGGATTCAATTTTACCTACCTAATCCCCTTCTTATCACTCAAAAAAAAGTACGTAGATCTACTAACTTTTGATGTGCAATTTTAGTATTTCTACGTAACTTTTTGAATCTGGTCTACGTCTTTTTCAAATTCTGGGTTGGCAACCCTGACGTGACGTCACATCTGTCAACGAATTCCACTCCTACTATTTACTATTAATTTAAAATTTAATGGGAAGTTCGATATTTTACCTGAGATAATTATAAAAATGAATATAAATTCATAGTTAATTTATGGGAGCTTCATATTCCAAAACAAACCTCTTGTAATCTGGGTAATTATCCGTTAAGCGGGCTCCATCGTGAAATTAAAAAATTTTTGGTGGTACTTACGTATTTCGGCCTCCTGAACAAAAAAGTCGGTAATTATCCGTTAAGCGGGCTCCATCGTGAAATTAAAAAATTTTTGGTGGTACTTACGTATTTCGGCCTCCTGAACAAAAAAGTCTAATAAAGTTTTTGGGGCTCGCAACTAGTTTCGGAGATACGGCCCCCCAAAGACAGGAAATCGGGGTTTTACGCCTATGTTTGTTTCTCATCCAATTCCGCCCGAAATTCCTCCTTCTTTCTATCAGCACAATATACTCATTCTATATATCCTTCTTCATCACTTTCCAACAGAATCATAAGCATTTTTCAATGGCAAACATTATAAAACTATCCGCAATAAATGATTATTTTCGTGACGATTTGAAATCCATACCTACAGAGAGGTGAACAGAGTCTTTCATCGGGACGTTTGGAAATGTGCAATTTTGATGCAGGATTGAAAATCATTAAGGGAAGGGTGAAAGCAAGCATGAGGGACAAGAGCTATGATATCGAGGTGAGTTTGTATACATAACTAATAATTCATACCAATCAAGACAATAAAATGTAAATCCATTTCAGTATTTGGTTTTCTGTTACAAAGCATATCATTGAGTGTGTTCAAATTGATTTTCATGAAAATTTTAGCTAGATCATATTGAAGTAGTTATACAGTTGCAAACAGTGAAAGTTTCAGATGATTTGTTCACGAAAAAATGATTACGACTACTTTCAACTGAATTGGACTCAGTTAAAACATGAACCATGTTCCTATATATATTCTACTCACCATATTTGAAACTGGTATTCATTGAATTGTTTTCATTTACAGGTATTATTGGGGTTTAATTATGAGATTGAAACCTGCACCTGCCCCAGAGGACAATTTATATGTCATCATATGGATTGTGTGCTATTACATGCATACTCCAATATTTCTAGAACTGGCTTGTATGTGGGTTCCTAGAGCAACAGAAGTTACAGAATCAAATGAAATTACAACGGAGAATTTATTTGATCCATTGGCAGAAGAAAGATCCAGCAACGAACAGCTTGATGAATTGAAAAATAATTCAAAGACAGTGAACAGCAGTTGTGGTTTATTGTGGCTTATGCAGGAGACCTAAATGTTGGAGCAGAAACATTAACTGTAGACATTGAGGAGCTTTTACAATCAGTAGAATATCAGAAAAGCCAAAATAAACTAGGCTTTTTTCAGAGCATGCTAGCCATGAAAGAGAATAAAATTCTGGAAGTTGCTCAGAAAACAGAAGGACAGACTGACAACCAAGCATGGCTCATCAGCAGAAAACATAGATTGACTTCCTCTAATTTCGGTGAGATACTGAAGGCGGTCCGTAGACAAAGATATGCTCCATCACTTTTCAAAAAACTAACAGGTAAAAGTCATTCTTTACAATGATTAATAACATTTTTGTTTCCAATTGCGCCATGTAGCCAGGGGATTTGCTTATTGACTTGTTTCCTTTTTGTGAATGAATCAAATGTCTAATAAGAGTGATACATATGTCTATCGATAATCAATAGAGTGTCTTTGTAATTCCTATTTTCTACATATATAGCACTTCAAAAGAATAATTTGAATGAAAATATTTTCGAATTTTTTGGTATTTTTTCCATATATTGATTGCTTAAATTACATTTTTAATTTTCAGCAAGTTATGACTTGGAAAGGGTAAAACAAATTCAATGGGGACGCCAAAACGAAGCTAATGGAATTCAATCTTTTGAAAAACTAACAGGAGTAAAGGTTGTGCGAACAGGACTATGGCTACATCCCTGTGGATTTTTGGGGGCCTCTCCAGATGGACTGATTTTTTCGGATGGATTAATTGAAGTAAAGTGTCCATATACCTTAAGGAACTCCACCTTGGCAGATAATTTGAAGAAAAGTGGCATTTTATTCAGTGAAAATGGCGAATATATTGTCAATAAGGATTTTTTGATCAAATTCAGGGGCAGCTACACATTACTGGAAGAGACTATTGTTATCTAGTTTTATGGACCACTGCTGATGTTGCCATCAAGAAAATTGAAAAGAATAAGAGTTGGGAAAAAATATTAATATACTGAAAGAGTTTTATTTGAATGAATATCTCACGCATATAAGCTCATGATGTATTGTATTTTTCATTTTTAATATATGTAAATGAATTTTGGGATAGTTTACTGATATTGGAAAATGTGATAGTTCCTTATACTAAAATTGAAATATTCTCTACAGTCACATTTTATCACAATCATAATAATAATACAAGTACCTTATTGGTGAATACTAAAAGGCCATCTACTAAAAGTTTCAGCCAGCACAGTCATATTATCACAGAAAAAACATAAACTAGGACAACTCGTAAATATCGATATACCTTCAACACATTTGTTATTTATTCATCTACTTAATGCAGTATCTGCTTTTGTTAAGATTTTTTTGTATCATCTAATGAATGCTGAAACATGTAATCAATTGATTTGCTGAAAAAAATAATTTATCTTCAAACCATCCTTGAAATGGCAACTACAGACACGGCTTGTGTTAGTAGGTTTTCTATCAGTCTGACTGGAAAAAATCATGAGCAAATAGAGTCATTGGACAGGATACATCTATCAGTAATTGCATCCAAATTTTTAACACAAACCATGCTAAATTTTTTATCCATATTTTTGCTTCTTCGTTTGTTGGGAATGCAAACATTTTGCAATCACTTGGATGCCTGTGGTTACACCCAGGAGCAAAACAGTGCACCATTTTCAGATTTACAAAATCGAATAATTTTGCCAACTTACTAGCTCTCCTGATATCAACACGCCAATTTTAAATATCCCGCTAACTTTGTTGCCCCACCAGTAATCTACCACTCATCAATCTAAGACATGCGTTCCATGAATTTTGCATTGCATTTTTATATTTAAAAATCCTGAGTAAATATACCATTTCTTTCCATTATTTTGAATCAGACAGATAGAGAAAACTCTATTCCACCTTTATCATCCAAAAGCAGTTCTAAGGAATGATACTGAATACCTGAAAATAAGCGACAAAGTCGAAGAATTTTTAGTCCCATAAGATTTACATGGAAAATTAAATGACAGGTTTCCGTGATGGACCTGAGTTCGAATTTCGCGCTCGAAAATTCCTAACCTAACTAATATGGTCTATACCGTTCATATACTAACAGTCGACCTACAGTTCACGTTATATCCGAAAACAAAAAAGGAACGAAATGATAAATGTTTTTTTTCTTCAAATTACTTATCTAACTTGATCCTGTCAAAGTTTGATGTCTCCGCCGGCAGCAGTTTTTTTTCCCATTTCTTTACGGCTGAGCCGCTGAGGGAAAAATGTCATGGCAACAACATGAAACATGTCACAAAGCAACAATACAAATGTCATTAACAACAATTAAACATCATTTTTATTTATAGTAATATCAAAAGTACAATTAGTTAATGAAGCATTTACAAAATTGAAACCGTGCAAAAATGTTCCCGACTCTTGATACGCATTGGTAATTGTTGATGATACTGATGGTCGAGCACAACTTTCAGCAATTATTCCCGATGTTGGCGAATCATATGAGGGTTTAAAATTTTTTGAGCATTATCGTTCTTATTTCTTATTGAATCCTCTATATATCCTTCGGCAACCGTGCTTGATTTCCAGCCCCCATGTCGTTTGAGGCATTCTAGATTTCCGCCTCCATCAATTAAAAGTGTTGCTGAAGTTCGTCGTAAACAGTGACCCGTGTATGCGCTTGCATCGTTTAAATTTAAATAACTAGCTACCTTTTGGGATACTGCGCTGATCGAATGTATTCCCATGACGCTTCGGTAACACTTTCCATTTTGCTTTATAAAAAATCGGTTTTCTGTGAAATTTTCAGGCCGCAGTGATGCATACTTTTTATACCATTTTTATACAGTTCAATGTAGTTTTGACCAATTATCGTAAAACTTCTAAATTGTCGTGTTTTACTGTCTGGGATTTTGATAATTATTACATTTTCTTTATCCTCAATGTCCACAGTCTTCATTTTTACCAATTCGTCGCATCGACAGGCGCCGGTCAAGGACCGTATCAGTCCTTGGGCGCCGGTAACCCCAATTAACAAAACGGTGGAAGTCTGTTATCCGGTCACCTGAGCTTTTTTAAAAAATTGTTTTTTCAACTTACGTAATTTGAGCCGCTGAACACGAATCTGAAGTCAAAACGAGGCGCTCGCCCTTCGTTTCGAAGATACGGCCCCCCAAAGACAAGAAATCGGGGTTTTACGCCTATGTTTGTTTCTCAGCCAATTCCGCTCGAAATTCATCCTTTCTATCAGCAAAATATACACATTCTATATATCCTTCTTCATCACTTTCCAACAGAATTACAAGCATTTTTCACTACAAAACTCTAAAAGGTAAATCGTCAAAAGAATTCGAGGTTAGCAATCGCATCGCGCGTTCTATTGTTTTGCTAACCTCGAATTTCTATGACGATTTACCTTTTAGAGTTTTGTAGTGTAAAATGCTTGTAATTCTGTTGGAAAGTGATGAAGAAGGATATATAGAATGTGTATATTTTGCTGATAGAAAGGATGAATTTCGAGCGGAATTGGCTGAGAAACAAACATAGGCGTAGGTCTCGGTAGTGTAGTGGTTAGCATATCTGCCTATCAAGTGGAAGGCCGGGGTTCGAATCCTCGCCGTGCCACCGTGCTGGGTAATCGCACGTTAAAAGGTAAGGCCCCGTTGATCCATTGCTCGCACAAGTTTCGACTTCTGAGGGTTGGCGTTCGTCAGCTGGTTAACGGAACGAACAACAATTCACCAGATTATTGAAAAATATTCAAGAATGAGACCAAATTTTCACAGCAAAAAATGTCCAATGAAACCACACAAACGCATAAACACTAAAAAGATAATTGAAAAGGTCTTAAATATCCATAAACATAAAACAATACACTATTGAACACTTCGAATGACTTAAAAAAATCGCAAAACAAATCGACACATCAAAAACTCCCTCACTGTAAAACGGATTTTTGGCTATGCAAATATGCAACAAGTGATACATTGTGACGTCACTCGTAAATGGTGACGCAGTTGCCCTTAGTTTAATATGTTCATGCCGTTTTAGGCGTGGGGATCAATCCTCTCACTCTATGCCCAGTCCATGTTATATTACATCAATGGTTTGTATTAATATTCGATTTAATGATCAGCTGTCAGCGACCTCTCGTGAACAGAAGAATTACATTCCAATATAGATTCCGACAATTAGGCTGGATTCAGACAGATCTGAAATTCGATCGTACGTAGATCAGATAGCTTCCTGATTGATCTAAATTTAAATCAAGAACAATTTTGACCAATCAGAAAGCTATCTGATCGTCGTACGATCGGATTTCGGATCTGTCTGAATCCAGCCTTATTCGCCATTTGAAAAATTCTTCAAAGGGACTGGTTGCGCTGAAGGCGGCGATCTTTGGAACTCTAAAAATGTATTTCCAACGGTCATTCGTCTATCCCCATCTTAAAGATGGTTAAAGAAGCCTAACAGACGTGCCTAAAACCTAACCTCTTAAGACGTTCAGGATACTAATGTCCTTTGGAAATAGAAGGATTTGGATAAAAATTCAAACATTTTCCATTTTTAATTTTTTTCTCATTTTTCCCTTTCCATCCGAAATCAACAAAATTTTCCATGACGGGAAATTTCCCTCGATGTGGCAACATTGTTCGACGAACGTTCGACGGACGCATCGTTCAGAATCAGAATAACGTAGGGCGATATGAAATCTTTGTGCTGAACTGCGATAGAACATAACGAGCGTATAAGTTCATTTCTCAACTTACAGCCCTTGAAGCAGTCGCTCTAAATTCGACAGTTTTCTATGGTGGATTATAAAATTTTGTGAAGAGGCTTTAAGCCAGGGGCTGCTCAAACTTGAACCGTTGGCGATCTACCTCAATATTGTTAGACTACGATCGATCGACTCTGAGAGGCTGCAAGTATGTGTGATGCAGGATTGATATCTCTCCAAGTTCCCACGCTTAGGTATTGCAACTGGCACACGGCATATGAGACAAATGCAAATTTTTTTCTCGAGATCGACTCAAAAAGCACTCGCGATCGACTAGTCGATCCCGATCGACCGTTTGAGTACCCCTGCTTCAAGCCATTTCCAACCCCACGGATAATAGAGTATACGGTCGTTCAATGCCACGTCATTGACTTGTACATGTCACTGGGTAACCAATCAGAAAACATGATTTGAGCAGGGCTGAAGTTTAAAAATGACACCGGCTGACAATCATGTTTTCTGATTGGTTACCCTGTGAGATGTACAAGTCAATGACGTGGCATTGAACGACCGTATACTCTATTATCCGTGTTCCAACCCAACCTTACAACTTCAAAAGTCAACTCCACACTCCACAGAACATTGGCCGCGTCTAGCAGCTCACAGCGCTTGAAGCAGCTTCACAAAATTTGACAGTTTTCCGTGTTGAAATCATAAGGTTTGTTCTAGCAATACATTTGACCGTTTGGAAATTGGTTTGAAGCAGTCAGAGGCATGCGCAAAATGAATTTGCTCATCTTGCGCATGCTTCTGACTGCTTCAGACCAATTTCCAAACGGTGAAATGTTAGGCTAGAACAAACCTATAGAAATCAGATTATATATATATCTATGGGTGGAATGTTAGACGCGGCCATTGGCTGCGTCTAACAGCTTATAGCGCTTGGAGCCGCTGCACAAAATTTGACAGTTTTCCATAGTGAAGTGTCAAATTTTGCCACTTGATACTGATTATCGTTGACAGATTTTAGATTTTAGTTTATTATATTTATTGTATATTTTTTATTGTATATAACATATGCACAGGTGGTTTTCCGGTGATTTAAGAATTTTGTTCAACAGGTTGTTGAAATCTCAATTTTCCAGTCAACAGGTTAGCAAGACTTTTGTTATTGAGGCTCTGAAATGGATTATGACTATTTGATCAAATTTCTGGCACTGGGAGATTCGGGAGTTGGAAAAACAAGTTTTCTTTATCAGTACACAGACGGTTCCTTCAACTCTCGATTCATATCTACAGTAGGAATAGATTTTAGAGAAAAGAGAATGGTATGTCATCTTTCCTCATTTCCAATTATCAGGAATTTATATGAATTTTATAGATTTACCAATCAAAAGGTAGAAATCACCGAATCCACTTGCAACTCTGGGATACTGCAGGGCAAGAGAGGTAATGTATTGGATAGTGAACAGGCCAAAATATGTGAATGAATAATATGCCAACTACCATTTATTATAGAATTATGAGTGATAGCAGTGAAATACACGCAGAGAACAGTCATATGAGTGATAGCAGAGAACAGTCATATTCCTTTATTGTTATTTTTTTCATGAATATTGTTACTTTGAAGGTCCTCAATTATGTGACTGTTCAATTTTTGTAATTATCTCATTACAATTACTATTGGAAGTAACTGCTATTCAAGTCAATACAACATCAGCTAGTTTCATTTTGAATTATTCTTACCAGATTCCGCAGCTTAACAACTGCATTCTATAGAGATGCTATGGGATTTCTGCTTCTCTTTGATCTCACAAATGAGCAATCATTCCTAGAGATTCGTAATTGGATAGAACAACTGAGGGTATGATTATTGTAAACAAAACATTCCTTGCTTTGCCTGTTTATATTTTTATTTTGCTCATCATATCGTAAACTGCTTTTATTTTTTGCACTGAGCATATGCTTCATTATGGAAATCTCACATGCAAAATACATGTTCAGCAACTATATTTTTCCTTTCCGATATTATTTATTGACACTTCAATCCTACAAATATTTTTCTATACACCCGTTCTATAATAATATACTCATATGCCCACAATCTGTTTCATAATGAGATCCATTATGAAATGGATTGAAAATCTCTACTGTAATGAAAAATTTGTATTATTACGATACACATATTTAATCAATTGGAAATTCAATTCAGTGGTGGAAGGCTCTATATTGAAAACTCCTTTCAGAATAAAATCAACATTTCTAATACAATATTGAACTCTATTGAGACTAGCAGTAATGAAATAAATGTAAATATTCTCTACTTCCAGATCAGTGGGACCCACAATACAAATATATTAATAGTTCTTCATGATTTATCAGGTGAAGAAAAAATAGCGCATGCAACTTCCATGTAATGGTTATCAATATACTCCCATGTAATGGTTATCAATACACTCCCATAAACCCGAGCATACACCATACAAAACTCACCTTCGTATCCCGGTTCGTGTATCAATAACCATCATTACAAGATCGTTGCATAATATAGTGTTTTATGCACTGGCTTTTTCAAAATATTTTTCTTACATCACCTACTTACTTGCCATCATATGCATGCATTGTTATAATTTGCAGTAAGATAATGAATATTCTCATCCATGTAAAGTAAGAATGGAAAAAATCCTTATGTACGACCTAAGGTACCGAAATTTGAAGTTGAAATGTCTTATACTATATTGAAATTCAATGACTTGGTGAAAATCTACCTATATTTTCAGTTGCATGCCTACTGTGAGACTCCTGATGTAGTTTTATGTGGAAACAAAGTGGATTTGGAAGATAAAAGAGTAATTACCGAATGGAGAGCTAGAGAAGTAGCAGAAAAACATGGGTATGAGAATAACGATCTGTTCCTACTCTTCACAAATATAACTAAATCAATTAACAATTAGCTTATCCCACATGTTGATTTTGTTTCATATAGGTATTCTGACCATCCTTGTACTCACATTCAAGTGATAAAGGTGGATTTGCATTGCAACAGTAATTTTCACTTCAACCATTGTGAAAGATGAACATCTTATTTTTGGTAGACCATTTTATTAAACAAATTTCTCTATATAATTTCAAAAATCCAAATTCTTATAGGATAGGATAATTCGATTAACTCCAACTTGTATCCAATCAGATGAATGATGTAATCATGCATGGTTTCTATAGGAGGTGTTGCATAAAATACTAATATTTTTGGAACTTACAGAGTTGAAGTGGGACTGAACAGAAAGTGTTGTTTATAGTACTCTCTAATTGTAACAAAGTTTTCAAATGTACTTAGTGCTCATATATTTTAATCCGTAGAACACAAATCAGAACCTAACGCGGCGCTTTCCTTCTTTCTTTGAAAGTTAAAGTCATTTAAATTCATTAAAATTTCCGAAAAGAAAAAAATTTCAACTTTTTTGTATAATGAATCAACGGAAACACTTTTTCATTACCTCCATTATCTTGATGTCCCTTTTTTGATACTGTTTTTCGTGACTATTTTTTGCACTTTCCAAAAAAAGTTTGTTTTAATTTATGCATGACGTTTCGAGATTATATTAGACATTTTTCTATCAGTAAATTCGTAGATACGTTGCCACCCACTTACTGGTCATTGGCGGATTTTTATTTATTATTTAGTGTATCCAGATTCATTTACGAGAATAACCATCGTTGCTATTTTCTTGTGGATGATTTATTCTCGTGTAAGTGAGCACACGCGATTTAACCCATATCTTTGATAAGGTGGGACGAGCTTATTGTACTGAAGAGATTATTATAATATTTATACAATGAAGCCGCCAGTGTTTGATTCATAATGTTTGAACAGAACTCTTGAATTGCAGCCTTCCATACTTGGAAACAAGTGCTGCCACTGGTCAAAATATAAACAGAGCTGTAGAAACACTCTTGGAAAGAGTCATGCTGAAAATGGAAACTGCTGTGGACAAAGCAATGCTGCCAGGTAGACGGGGTCGACCAAGAGATCTCAATGATCCTGACTTGACTGCCTCACCCAACCAAAAATGTTCATGTTGATGATGATAATAATTGTTAATTGGGTCATTGACTGAAAAATGTTCATTCTACCCTTATTGCCGATTGACTGCAAAAATGGATTATTTCTGAAGTAGGTGAATGCGTGTATCCCACCTACTGTTTTATATAGACACTTTTATTCTGAAAAAATCAAACACATTAATCATGTACCCATCGAGAATGTTTGCTTAATATTTTATGGTTCTTCAAGAGGGTTTTTTTTGTAGGAGAAATGGCTGAAAACATTTTTTCAAAACTTCGTTACTTCACAAAAATAATCATGTTTATAATTATAAGCTCCTCATATTTTCGAATTGTTGATTACTTTGAACAAATGATGTAAAAGTGAGACCCTCTACTGGATAACCATTATGATAACCCAATTTCTAAACTGGATCAAGTAAATTACACAGTCGGTACTTCATCAATCTGATGCGACTAGAATGACATTTTCAGTCGCCCATAAAGACTGAAGAATATTAAAAAAGAACCAGTATTAATCAATTATTGTTGTTGCAACGTCAAATAATCGGTTAAGGAACCAATGAAATGAATTTATTCGTGTTAAGCCTAACATTAAGTTTATCAAAACATTTTATGAAGGGTCGGGGCATTTATACCCAGCAAAAATGAGTACGTCGCGAAGATGTTATGAAGTGACTTGCGCTGTCACATTTCAAGTCTGAATGATATCGCAGAGATGGAATTTTGTCACACTCGCTAGTAAGTTTTTCAATGTCCCTGTGATGAGTTTTTGCAATGTCTTTGCGATATGTATTTCGCGATGCTGCTACGATATATTATTCAATATGTCGCGATATGTAATTATTCGATGTCACGACAATATTAACTTGGTGAAATCGCAGTGGCATGAGATATGCAAAAAACTGTCCAAGGCTGTGTTTGAATGGAAACTGAGAAATAAAGATATATTCAAAAAGTAATGGAACAACTTATCATAGTTTGATCAGGTTTCGTCCTGTGGGTTTTTCAAATAACGCCTGAAACTAAGTTTAACTATACCTAGTTAGTGGAAATTCACTAAAAAAATTCAACAAATAAGTAATTGCCATTATTTGCAACCGTGAAGCGAAGCTCGGGATTAGGAAAAATCCTATTGGAAATTACTTTGTGACAGAAAAATTTAATAGTCAACATCTCATCGATGTCCCTGACTTCTTGATCAAATACGATTTCATCTATATACAGGGTGTTCCTGGACTTCCTCTTTTCCTCTCGGAAATGTACGGATGGTATCAAAATATCACCAGTACTTCATATAACTTTTGTTTCTAAAATCATTCATTGCCAACTAGCTGACCCACATTGTTTCAAAATTAAAAATGTTTTTCTCTGATAACTTTTCAAGTGAATATTCAAAATCAACCAAATTTTTATGATTGACTAAACAAATGAATTTGCTTTAATGAGCTTTCATGCAGGAGTCAGTTGTTTTGTTACAAAGTCAGAAACAGACTACCCCCGATGGTCCATACCCAAAAACTTTGAGATGACAAATATTTTCATTACATTTCATTTTAGGAACAAAAGTTATGTGAAGTACTTGTGATTGACCCCCATCTGTACATTTCCGAGAGGAAAAGAGGAAGTAATACATGATAACCTTCATTTGAAAACACAACTTTAGAAAACAGATGACTAGTACCATCTACAATTCCTCGCTCTTCCCTGCTTTTCAGAACATGAAAATTAACTCTCACTCTATTTAGTCAATAAAGCGATACATGATTGCTTATGGATAAACAAATTTGTACTCACCCAGTTTCGGCAAAAAAACCTTTCTGCAAAGCACCATATAAAGTCCATTAAAAAACTGAGAAAGTAAGGTGTTGAAATCTTTCTGTCAACTTTTAGTTAGCCAACCGATACCTCACATATTTATTCGAGAACATATTCTATTAACAATTTAAATAAATAGAATGTTGAAACTAACTCGAGTTAATCTATAGTGTAATCAACTGAATTTATGACAATATACAGTTATGCTGGATTTGGTGCTCGAATTAGACACATTTGCGATGTTACCTATATTAAATACATAGAATGTCCACCTCGTATCTAAATTATTACGTTTCACCATAACTTCTAGCAGATATCGTAGTGGTGTAATGAAATTAAATCACAAGTGTGACCTCATTGTAACATCTCGGGGACGTCAATGTCAGATCTGTTTGCTGGAAAATGATATAGGTATAGCTTTTGTATCTGTGGATACTTCTGTGTTCATTAAAATTATTTTGAAGGTGTGGTATTTTTTTCATCCAACATATTTTATTATATGAACATTAAAATAAATAGGTACATCACGTGTCTAACAACTTTCAGACATCGTCTGACTCAATGGATCAAATAATGCGCCGAAACATCGACAGAAGAACGATTCCAGACGCTGTTCAATCGGAAGTTCTAGTAAACACATGTCCGACCGCGGATAGATCTTTATATATAATTAAGAACAAAAATACAACTATATCTTTGGTAGCAGTCAGTTGTTTGTGGCCAGAAAAACATATGATATATATATTATAGCCAGCATATTGCTACAAACATTTGTGACATCGCATGTTAGTGCAATATCGCAAATGGATGTTATGGTTACATCAGAAAGTGACTTTGTTCCAACTAAAAATTGGGAAACTCCAAATTCACTTCCCTTCAGAGATTTTCAGAAGTGAGATTCAAAGATATCTAAATATCCGTTGATCTAATAGTTTCGGAATTCTCTTCAACATTCATCAACTTACAAATCCTTCGGAGGATTATGAACTATATTCTATCATTCGAGTTGACAAATATATATAACAGAAAATGAATTATATCTTCACCTATAAATAAATGAGCAGTCTGAACGAAGGAAAACAGTTGAATAAACAACGGTTCGTAGGATCCTCACCAACTTCTGAAGATGCCAACTTGGTTAGTAAAATTCGCATCGACAGAGTATTTCTAATCGGGTGAACTATACTATTAAGAGGAAATTCGGCTTTCTCTTTTTATCTCATAAATAAAATGCATTCGAAATAGAAAAAGACATTCGACTCTCTCTGGGGATGAGGGTCAAGTCCCAGATGAACATAACACATTTTGTTTGAGAAAAAAACAACGTATTTCCTTAGACACCGATGGGATTGTAACAAATTACCTATACACGAGCTCATCGTGATGAGCAGGTCGATCCGCAGATATTATCCGCGACCTTGCTCGCCATAAAATTCGTCTACACACGCGCAGTCGGCGGTCCATGGCCATGGATTCCCAAAGGAAACGCCATTTCGAAACGCAAAAATTGGAAATTGGCACTATGGACTAAAAAGTGGTTATTGAAACGAAGTGAGTGGTCTCATATGAATCTCCTAAAAATACTCCACGCTTATTGCTCTCAAGAATATAACATAATATATATATATATATATATATATATATATATATATATATATATATATATATATAATAGGAAATAACTCGATTTCAAGCAATTGAACTCAATGGTTCATTAACAAAACCAAAAAGAAAATCACTTATACACGATATATATAGTCATGAGAAAAATATAATAAAATGGTAAAGAAACAAGTTAATGAAGTTCAAGATGGTATTTTTTCAAGTTTTTCTCAAATGAATTAGTATTTTTTGTATTTTTCATTGTTTGATATAGTCGTTATAACAGATGACGCCTTCATACAAACTATAGATTTCTTACAATAATTTGACAGTATCAAGTAATGACGATTACAGAAACTTTCTGAGGATGGACGAAAATCTGTTCTAGTACCCACTGTTGAATAAAGTTAGGCCTTTGAAAGAAGTGACTGTTATGTGGAAAGCAATATCAGCAATACTATCTGTAACGTTACGTTTTTGGCATCAGAGAAATTAATTCCCGTGAATATATCATGCAGCGGTGGCGTGAAAAGGCAATAAATTTTCCTCCAAAATGCGCTGGTCGGTCCGATGAAATACAGAGCGCCGGTCGGCCCACTGAAAAAGCTACACACGGGTGGAAAAGTTTGCCCGGGGATTGGCCCGCTCATCATGATGAGCTCGTGTGTAGGCCCTTTTAGAGTAAGTGTTTTCTCAAACAAAATGTTTTATGATCATCTGGGACTTGATTTTCAAATCAGATGAACCCTCATACTCATATTGTAATCGAATTATGATCCAATAATTAGTTTCGAACCAAAAGTGCCTCATGCCTTGACCTTAATGGCTGTCTATCAGAGAAAAGCGTTTTGCTGGATGAAGCATAAAAGCGCTTTACAAGTCTACTAGACGGTGAAGTAAA
>JAVJAQ010004390.1:149123-212403 GCA_032362365.1 Zygogramma bicolorata | reverse complement strand
AGTTTGTATATACACTTTATAATTTTATTCTGTAGCTCTAGCCACTGAGCTATCGAGGAAACTGAGTTCTCCTTCGCATATTTGGTAGTCATTTCTCTCAAATTCTACTGTTAGTTGTAATTGTTCAATCGAGAACTATCGGCGGTTGAAAAAGCAGGGGAGATTCCTTTTCGAGTGTGCTTTTTTCCTGGACGTTTATGTAGAGACAGTTTCAAATTAGTATTCTACGAAATGATGAACAATTGAAACTAGCAATATGGAACTTTTCTGAGAACTCGTACTCGATCACCACTAGAGTCGCAATGGTCCAATGTGACAATAGATTCTAGATGTTCAAAACAAATGGTGACCATCTAAAAAGTTGAACTTTTACGTGAACACATATATTGTTGAAATTGTTTTATGTATAATAGGTGATCGTAAACTCTTATGAAGGTGTGAACTCGAAAACGTTCTCAAAAAACTCTCTCAATGAATGTTTTGAAGATTTAGATGATTCTCTGAAAACGGAGATGCATCAGTGAAGTATTTTGTTTTTTTATGATCAGAAATGATTTCCTAGCCTCACCAATCATTTCGTTACCAAATCCCCAGGCGAAATTCTTTCATTTTCAAGTGCTAGATGGATTCCCCAATTTATGCATAATAACATTACGTATGTTACTCAACAAAATCACTGCCTTAATGAGATATCCTCTTTCAGTGGGAATCAACTGGCCAATTTTTCTGCTTCCGATGGAAAAGTTTGGAATATCCTTAAAAGTTGCTGAATACGATCAGTCTGTATAAAAGTGCGGCGTTATTTCGGATATTCCTTTTTTATACGATGGATTATTATTGAATCACTAGATACTGTTCTCTATCAATACTGAACCGTCAATTGATTGTTTGGCCAAAATGGAACTGTTTCTTTTCTCTCAGAATAATTGTGATGTGAATATTGGGTTAGAGAACCAGAATCAATCGACCCTTATATGAGGAAACAACTACCTACATACCGGATGGTAATAGTTCGGACTTCCATTGTCTATATTATTAACTCTATTGAAACCTGTTGCTAAGAATGCTAAGAACGGGAGAATAAAAATACATCAAATGAGGTTGAAATGGATTTTTGGGTCGAAAATAGAATTGATGGTGTGATGGATCAAAGAAAATAAAGATGTGACAAAAGAATGAGGATATCTAATATAAAATATTAGTCGAAATATGTAATGTGGAATTTACATTTTTTCAACTTATATTTTATATTCGATATCTCAATTTCTTTTGTCACAGCATTATGTTTTTTGATTGATCAAACCTTCAATTTTACTTTCGACAAAAAAATCCATTTCAACTTTTTGTTTGGATTTGAACAACTTATTTCATTTGTATTTTTATCCTCTCGTTCTCAGTAACAGGTTTCAATAGAATTAATATTATAGACAATGAAAGTCCATTACCATTCAGCAAGGAACATTGTCAACCACAATCAAGCATACCTTGTAGATTGTTTGAAGTTTGACCTTTGAAGCAACACTTTCAAAATTGTCACAAGTATCGAAACTTCTATAAAGAGTTCACTTTTTGTAACTGATCAATTTCGGTTGAAAGGTCACTACTTTTCTCTTATCTCACTCAGAGATCATCCAGCGCAAGTGAACATTCCGTGTCAGAGCTCAGTCATTTCATCAGTTTCCTACTCAGAAATTACTTGGAGGTAGTTATGCATGATAGTCTCCGCGATTATGTGTCAAGAAGAGGATTTTTCTGATATTATTTGAGTTACAATAACATTACTTCTCTATTATCGGTTGTAATTCTGATCAGTAAATGTGTCATGTAGGTTTGCAATAAAATGCAATAAAAATCAATCGAACCTTTTTTTGAGACATTCTGATCATTCAATCGGTGTCGAGTCACATATTTTCCATTCTCTTCAATAATAAAATCATGGCTAACTTCAATTGAATTGCTCCAGCCACATTCGAACTAAAGTTCGTACAATTTTAAAACTGTTTCACGTCATCGCAGGGGAGTGGTCGAACTTTGAAGTACACTATCAGACAATGATAAGGTGATTTCTTTATTATGAATGGAGTAAAATCAAAAAATACTCAACTACCTGTGTATCATTCATTGAAACATTTCTCGTTCTCGTGTAGTTTGTTCAATAAGGGCCAATTTCGAAGAATTGAGATTTTTCCGTTTTCAAATACCAAATGCTCACTGCTTTCATACACGCTATACATTTTGCTACGGATATCACTCTTATCCATTACTGCCGCATTTGTAAGCCTCTTAGTTTTACGCTTTCGAATCGTTTCAAAAGCTTTATTATTTTTATTCTATATACTTGACTTGACTTGAAGTCAGCTGCTACACGGTGGAAGTGAATATCTGACTGTAGATCACGAATACAATTTACTATGTTATTCTTGATTTGCCTCTCCGAAAGAAAATGAAGCAACGGGTCACTATTTTCTCGTTTTCTTTCAAAATAACTGATGAAAGATGCCACCAACTTTTCGCAGCGCTCATTTACATGTTTTGGCATGTCCACGAATAGCTTGGGACTGATGATAACTGATTAATACAGAGTTTTTACAATATCGAATTTGAAATACCAAATAGACCTAAACACAGAACTGTTACTTTTGAATAAGAATTGTCAATTTCAAATGAAGTGTGGCAACCCCGTAAGTGCTGCCAACTAAATTCCTAAGATCAACAGGCGCCAAATTTGAATTTCAATGCAAAAAATCCCATGCATTTCCATCAATGGATTGGTGCCGCTGTCGTTGATTTTATGTCGTCATCGATGACGTGCTACAACTTTTGAATTGTATTCACTATAGTTTCTTATGAAGGCGCAAACGATCATGTGTGGCCTGATAGACCAAAACTGAAATGTCACAATCGGGGTCATGCTCGCACGTGACAGCTTCCTTATCTATAGCAGATGGAACAGTTTGATGTTCACCAGAAGTCTACGAAGAAACGAAAAAGAGAAAATGACGCCGCTTTTATGCCGCTAGTTTGAGTTCATGATGATTGAGTTGACTGGCGTCGTTTCTAGATTTTATCGAGACTCGGAATACCTACTCATAGATGGATATATCCTCTTCGATACTGTGATTTGGAGTAATAATTCGGTGGTGGAACTCTATTTACCTCGAATCGAATTCTCTGAAGGGAAATGGCGTCCATATGAATATCATTCGTTTTCATTATACGGGAAATTCGGTGAGAATGGCGAAACATTGTATTGGAGAAGTGTTGGGTGTCGATTCGTCGCACTGAATCCATTTCGTCAGTGGAAAATGATGAATGAAAAATTCGCAATGAGATATACCTTGCTGATCCAGATTTTTTCATGAATAAGAAAACACTGAATATGTGGACATTATCTATTGATGTATCCTATTCAACTATTTCCATTCGAGTTTAATTGTCATATATTTTCAATAGATTTTTTACACTATTTCTATTTGTATATAATATTGGGTATAACATCATACCTAGGTATGCCATATAATTTCGAGAGACAAAAGTTGATATTTCATGTGTGTGAATATCATTGTTTTGTTGAACAATTGAAACATTATCGAAGAAAGTGTTAATGGACGAAAATCAAATATATATGAAGATGGACAAAAAATGTTCATTGAGCTCATGAATAGTCGTTAACAATTCAAATAGCTGACTAATGAAAACAACGATCCTGTATTTTCAACAATAACATTCGAACAGAACAGGTATTTTCAATTGATTAATCAAAACACCGATTCAATTATATATCCTGACATTCCCGTCATTATGTATGCTGTTAACTGAAATAATAAATCCAAATTTCAGTGAATAACAAATGAATTGAAAGTTCAGTCAGTGAATATCGACGGTGGGTGGTGGAATACTGCTCCCAGAAAAATTAATGAGATCATCTGTTATACCTCAATTGGAAGTTGAAGGGACAATTGAGTTTTTAACCAAGACCCCTCATTGTCTGTTGAATATCTGGTTCGATCTGGTTTGCCTTTATGCAGAATTATGTGGGGTACACGAAAAAAGTGATGCAATAGAGTCTGCTTTTGCTGATGATTTTTCGGTGTATTAGAGAAAATCAGACAAATGGATCAGTGTTGCTAAGCATTTTGCGAGATAATCACTCCAACTTGTCATTTCGAAAAGCTTCAACTATTACTATTTTCATTGAATGATTCTGATATTTCACACACTAGACTCGTTATGAATGGATGACGTATTTCCCTCTGGAAATCATCTGAGCTAAGATTTTTTATACGACTGCTTCAATATACCCGCTGGAAGTTTCATGACTTTTTTCCATATAAATCTGCTTGGGGCGTAATTATAATTCGTCTTTGAACGTGCATTTATGCATGCCTTTCGAATTAACGCCGTCTGTTTTCAATTTAAAATTCGATATAGGATGAAAGACATAATCATTGAGGCAAAAAATTGAATTTGCGTTTACATGAATCGAATGTTTTTCCTAGGCTGTAGATTTATTGGAGGATTTTAAAAACCCCATCAGTATTCCTGAATGGTAGACTGTACAGGGTATGGAGTCTTTATTATGTGATACTTCTTCAAAGGTCGTTTGTGGAATATAGGATTCCCCAACTGATTCTCGAATGAATTGTTTGTTAGCCCCTGAGCTCATGACTAAAAAAAAGCGTTGACAGTGATGTTCTGATGACTCTATACTATGCTAATTTCTACTCTGCAATAAGGTTTGCTATTGTCATTTGGGGCTCCAGCCATGAGCTTAACCGAGTATTCGTCTGCCAAAAAAGTGTAATCAGAATACTTTTCGGTATGAAGGCCAGGGACTCATGAAGAGGAATTTTAAAAGTGAACGGTTTATTAACAGTACCGGCGATATACATTTTTGAGTCATTGAAATTTTTAGTAAACCAACCAAGTTACTTTGAAAAGCATTATAAAACAAATATGTATGGAACAAGATTTAGAAAAGATTTTTTATATCCGATGCATAAGAAATCCCTATATGAAAGAAGTACTGTCTACAGTGCGATTAAATTTTTTAATTCTCTTCCACAGGATATAAGAGACATTGGGATGGCCAGTAGTTTTCTGAAGTCTGTGAAAGAATTGTTATGCTACCTAGAGCCTTATTCTATAGATGAATATTTTAACAGTCTATTTCAAATTTTATTTTAATGACTCTATACTTATATGTGCATGTGAATTGTTTTATTCAAATTTTGTATCATATCACTCTTTTGTAGTTTTGTTCGCTGACGTATTTCTCGGACAAAGTATTTCTTTTACCCCTGTACAATATTTACATATACTCTGTGGAAATAAATGAATATCTATCTATCTATCTAAACCATTGTATAATTTCACTCCCCACGATGTTATCAAAATGAATAGGATGAATTGAGTAAGAGTACATAATAATGCCGAGATCTTTCAGTGAAACATCAAGGCAGATAACGATATCGTAC
Organism: Zygogramma bicolorata; assembly: GCA_032362365.1. Classification (NCBI taxonomy): domain Eukaryota; kingdom Metazoa; phylum Arthropoda; class Insecta; order Coleoptera; family Chrysomelidae; genus Zygogramma; species Zygogramma bicolorata. The sequence continues at coordinate 206,926 of JAVJAQ010004390.1, read as the reverse complement.
AAATGAGTTTTCTATATGGGGTCCTGTAAAATCGTATTCACCTTCAAATTGATTTTCCAAATAAGTTTTTTATGAAATATATCATATCACTGTCGAGGTGAATGAAATTATATAGCTCTCTTCATTGGAAAGTTACAAATTTACTATAATTTTCTGTCTCAATGTTCTGCTGACCGATTATGCATTTCATTAATAGGGCAAAAAATATGAGCTCCTGGTTGATATGGTTTTTCCATTGTACCTTTTCTTTCGTTGTCGTGAGAGTGTACATTGAAAAGATTACCCCAAATTATTCATCTCTATTCCTCGGCTACTTTTTTCCTACAGCCCATTTTCAGTCACCATTACATGTATATTGAATGAATATTCGAATTCTCTATGAATATATGATATTATATATTATTTTTTTGGCAGGAAGTATTCTTTCAGATACCGCCGCAACTTTTTCACAAATTAATTTTCATTTCATCATTATATTTTTTTATTTTCCAAAATTGTTCTATAGATTGATTGGAGCTGGTACATAATTATTGAAAATCTACTTTGAAGAACTTTACAGAAACTTGTCGCGGTTCTGCAAATTGAAATTCTACAAGAATCTGTTCTGTTATTTCCTCTCATTATTATATATCTCACTAGAAGTGACACTTCCTTGATTTCCAAGGATTATTTTTCGATTGCAACTATCTGAACCTGCATAAATTGACTTACGTAGATACAATCTCCAGTCACGGAGTGTTTGAGATGATGAACCTCTGAAGTAGTTTAGTCTACTCGCGCCAGCGAGACGTCAGGAAGATCTTCCAATATACGACGGCCTTCAAACCCGAATAAAAGTAGTGATTACGAAATCCATTGTAAAATATATATTCTATAAGACGCAAAAATTTATCTGAGCTTATAAAGAAGTATTTCTCCGGATACTCAAACTTCAACTGTCTAATAAACATGTTGAACCACGTCGGCCACAACGATTGGTCGCCAAACGTTTTTGTTAATTCAGCCCCGACAAGTTTTTGCAAGACTTCCAGCTTCCGAGTAATGGACTTTCAGTTTTTATCCAGTCAAGATGTTCATGATGAATGTGTGTGGCCTGCCTCGCGAGTCCTTTCTTTGGGGGTCAACTTGAAACGAGAAATGAAATGATGAAGCCTTATACGTGACAGTTGTTGATTACTGGGGAAAAACAAATATTTGAGTGTTTTCGTCAGTTATACTAATAACAGTGGCTGATGGAAAATGAAATTAAACTCAGACATGAAGTTTTCAGGAATGTTTGTACTTGTAGTATTATTTATATAGTCTATAAATCAGTAAGTACTATACGTGTGACAAGAAACTGAAAAAATTGATTCAGGTTCTTATTATTTCGACTCTCCTGCCATTCAAATAATAAATATATAAAATTGAAAAGAAATCTCCATGCAAATCATAAATTTAGCCGGCTAGAACTGACTTTTTTACCAAAAGTGACTACTTTTAGCAAAATGTCATATGAATATACATACTTTCATAAGTGTCAGTACTTCAACTGTTGTCAAATACAAGCAGCCAAAGCTACTATTATTATTATTATTTTCATATTGAAAGAGGTACTGATGTAAGACTAATTATCGGTTATAATTGCACGAATTCAAAAATACAAAAATCGAACGTCTTTGGATATCGAAGGTTTGTGTGCATTGTGCAATCATAACATACCAGTCGTTTCCCAGATTCGATTTATAAGCTACTACGAGTTATTTCCTGTGCAGAATATGGGGATTGGTAATACCTCGTCTCGTAGGATTAACAACCGTATAAATCAGAACAATCCTATATAATCTCTGAAGGATTCACTACATGTGCAAAACTTCCATACGCTTCGAACTGATTTATGACACGTTACCGAATGTTATCCAAACAACGATTGGCGATGGCTTGTGGCAGAGTATCAATGACACTTAAAACTTGGAATAATCGAATGATCAATGTTGATGTTGAAAACCACCAAGTTGAATAATTACTATAAGAACCTGTCAAACACACTATATTCCAATAGGTGTCGAACTGAAATCGATGCACAATTTATTCTGGTAGATTGATGTGATTTTGTGCAACCTAAATCAACAATAAAAATTAATGGTAGATCATTACAGAATACTTCTTTTCCTCTCTGAGATAACCACAATAATGAGGTTCACATAAATTTGAAACGTGATGAAAAAAGCTATTGTGTAGCGAAAATTTTGTGTGAACCTCATTATAGGGAAAAACTGACAAAAAACTAGAATACGAGAATATATGAATATCGACAAGTTTCATTCAATGCAGATCATTATAATGAAGAGAGTAATGATAATCGTTACGATGATTCCAATAAGAACTTTTCCAACAAGATTTTTTTCAACCCTCACTAAAAGAGAGTTACATAAACAATAACTTTCGGTACAGCTTTCTGTTAAATATTACAAATTTAGTAACTCTTGAATTCCTAAAAGTTATTGCGAGTATTTATTCAATTTCCCAGAGCTGGTAGAGGTTTTTATTCACCTCTTCATTTTGAGAGATAGAAAGCTAATATTTCATTTTGGCTATAGCCTGGATGGTTGACCGGGCTTGGTCAGACTTCAACTACCTATCCGCATCCGTGCTAGAAATCACACACTTACAGGTTATATAGAAAAAATATTCTGAACATAAAATTAGGAAACGTTGTTCCGTTTCCACTAAAGTTTTGATGCCTTGCTTATAGCTTGCTCATAGAGGAAGTCTGCTGAAAAGTTATTACAATATATTTCCAATATTTTGACAAACGAGTATTGTCATCGTCAGGGAGCTACAAAATAGTGCTGATGAGTGAAAGTATGAAACAAAATCTTCCTTACTTACATTGTTAATGAGGATGGTCGCTGAATGATATGGTTGAAAAAACCAGTTGACACATAGTATAATTCTTGAAAACATTGATACGTATCAGTACAACACTTTTACACGTTGAAAAATATTTTCTTCCTTTTAATGAAAAGGTGTAGTGACGAACACCATGTGGAGATATAAAAAGTGGAATTAAATTTTATGGTTATAAAGGTACCAGAAGTCATTTGTTGAAAATGTCAAATGTCACTGAAAAATTCTTATTGAGAAACGATTTGGCCTAAGCCGCTGAGGCCTCAATACAATTACAGGTGCTGCAAAAGAAGAGGTGGAAAAATGTAATATAGTGATAAATTTTTTAAAGTGAAATTAATTTTGTGGAAAAATATTTCAATTAAGCAAGGTCAATTAATAATAAATATGAATAAATTTCACCCAAATGATTTAGATCGGTTCTTTTATTCAAACAGTTCGAAGATTGGGAAATGAAAGCCATTTCTGAGAACATTCTCTTCGAAACATTCCTTTCAATGGATAAAATTTTAGTGGAACTGTAATCCATTGCATGTCCCTCCTTGAAAGTATGTTCACTCAGAGCACACCTTTCAGGATGGAGTCTGCTGTCACTTTTATGTTAAGAAAGGCGATCCTTCAGGCAGGAAGACTGTTAAATAATATATATATATATATATATATATATATGCATGATTTTGAAAGTTCTTCTACCGTAACACAAAAATCCGCTCAGTCTCCAACCTGCAGAAATTGAATTTTCATTCAATTAATTAATTCCATTCGATGAATTTGTAGCCTCTCTGTATTTGGTCAGATGATTTTTTCTATTTCGGGCCTACTCGAAGCCATAAGCTGTGATTTTTTTTCAGTTCCTGCATTCTCTTTTTCTATAGTCGATTCATTTTCAATCTGTTTTTTACAGATAAATTCAAAACCATCCTAGGTTCGGAAAACAATGATAGAAAATGTAATATAATCACACTCAAACTCAACTATGCTGAAAATATATCAGAGTTCATAATTGCAATACGTATTCAGTAATATTTATATATTACCGAAGTGGAATCGAATGTCTCTATTCGAGTATTTCGAGTTTTCTATATCAAGAAATCAAGAACTCCTTACGGAATCAATCAGAGCCCGTCAAATCAAAAGCAATTTTATCGATGACAATACGAGAGACGGACGTCCCCAAACCATTGCGTTTTTCATCTCGGAGTGTAACCGAACGAAATGTTATTTATTTGCGAGTGAACTGAGATTTGCGAACTTCCGTTTTGATTGGATCCTTTTATCAAAGGTGACGCGCCTCAATTCATCTTGATAACTTTCCGTACGTTCCATTCGTAGAGAACGGTCTATCACATTCAGTGTAAGACTTCCAACTTTCCGTTAAATAAGTCGACGTCGGCGTCGCCTCGGTCACTTCATTTGCATGCATACTCTTTCGGAAAGGAAATATGGGTGGTATTTCCTTCTCGTTCGTTTGGTCGCCAATATTAATTTTTGGCCCAAGGAAATATAGCTTCTTCTTGGTATTTGATTAAAATATTATTGGGGGATCAGTCTAGCTTCACAGGGAGGTGATATGATTATAAATTGAATTCGGAACGGCTATTGGGATTTCGAGATGAGTGATACGCCCTCTGATGGAAAGTTTCAAACATTGCCAAAGTATTGTTAAAGTGGTGCTTATTGCTTATTAGTTGAAGTCTTGGTCAAAGTGGCGCTGCGATATTATTTCGATATTTTGGAATATGATTAAATCATTATTATTTTTTATCAAAGATAATTCATGACCAACGTTCACATAGAAAGTGAAAAAACGTTAAAGACTGTAATAGTCGCTCACAAAATTTTACGGTTTGGAATTTGCAAACAATGTCGAAATCCGAAGCTTGAAGCAATAGTTGTCAAAGTGGTGCAGAATAATTGGAGTTTACTTGAATGTGGCGCTGCGATCTCACTTTGAAATCCCAATATTCATTGAGATCTTTTCCACTTTTCAATCAAGGGTCGAGGAAAATTTGATTCTGCAATCAGAAAACCGAGAGGGAGTGAATGAAAATTGTTTTTCTTCAAACGTCAAATAATGATGACATTACTTATCTAACTTGATCCTGTCAACGTTTGATGTCTCCGCCGGCAGCAGTTTTTTTTCCCATTTCTTTACGGCGGAGGGAAAAATGTTGTCATGGCAACAAGATTAAACATGTCACAAAACAACAATACAAATGTCATTAACAACAATTAAACATCATTTTTATTTATAGTAATATTAAAAGTACAATTAGTTAATGAAGCATTTTCAAAATTGAAACCGTGCAAAAATGTTCCCGACTCTTGATACGCATTGGTAATTGTTGATGATACTGATGGTCGAGCACAACTTTCAGCAATCATTCCCGATGTTGGCGAATCATGAGGGTTTAAAATTTTTTGAGCATCATCGTTCTTATTTCTTATTGAATCCTCTATATATCCTTCGGCAACCGTGCTTGATTTCCAGCCCCCATGTCGTTTGAGGCATTCTAGATTTCCGCCTCCATCAATTAAAAGTGTTGCTGAAGTTCGTCGTAAACAGTGACGCGTGTATGCGCTTGCATCGTTTAAATTCAAATAACTAGCTACTTTTTGGGCTACTGCGCTGGTCGAATGTATTCCCATGACGCTTCGGTAACACTTTCCATTCTGGTACTTTATAAAAAATCGGTTTTCTGTGAAATTTTCAGGCCGCAGTGATGCATACTTTTTATACAGTTTAATGTAGTTTTGACCAATTATCGTAAAAGATCTAATTTGTCGTGTTTTACTGTCTGGGATTTTGATAATTATTACATTTTCTTTATCCTCAATGTCCACAGTCTTCATTATTACCAATTCGTCGCATCGACAGGCGCCGGTAACCCCAATTAACAAAACAATCTGAAATATTTTTATAATTTAGTAGAGTATACTACATGCTTTGCTATATATTTTTTTCACCTTCAATCCTAAATACAACTTATCTGGCGCTTCAAACAAAAATTTATCAAACTCGTCTTTAGTGAAAACTTTAGACTTCTTTGCAGTATATCCTTAGCTTGTCTTTTTCAGAAAGGCACGTAACTTTAAAAATTTGCTTGTATCCACATTTTTTCTAATAACTAACTCGGATTTTATCATAGAGTATCGTGACCACATTGGAGAAGATTTCCATTTATTTTCATTTTCCATTATATTAAAATATGCCAGTAAAACGTCTTCGGTAACTTGCCGTACTCCTCTTGTATCGCACCACTCTTGGAAGTGCTTGTACGCTAACCGATACTTTATTCCGGACTTGGAGGGCCCCAAACGTGCTACTGCATCATTAGCCGCGGACTCAATTTCGTTTAGATTTTCCATTTTCGCACTAAATTTGCGCTTGCGGTTGCAACAACAATAAGCTGTCTTTAATAACATAAAATAACTGTCAAACAACTGTAACCAGGGAGACGCAAATCCCACCGACGACTCAATTATTTTAATTTCTAACATCTAGACGACTTTGATAGTTGTCACAGTTAATTTCGAGTGAAAATAGCGTATGAATTGTACTATTTATGGTTGAATATTGCTACGTTTGAAGAAAAAATAGTATACTTTATTCGGCAAAGAAGCGACTTTTCTTGACTTGCCCTCTATTACGCGCCTCACTTCGTTCGGCGCGTAATATCGGGCGCGTCAAGAAAAGTCATGCTTCTCCGCCTCATAAAGTAATATACTATTATTTCGCAATTTTAAGGATTGAAAACCATTGAAGCAGAACCTGTCATTGCTACTGCCTCGGGCTTTGCTACAGAGATACTGAATATCTGGACGGCAAGAAGTATTCCACTTTCCAGCAAAATCTACCAGAATTGGTCAATTCCAAGGCATCCAAACAATTAAATATGGATGTGAAATCCCGTAAATTCTCCAATTACCTCGAACAGATTATGGGATACGATCGATGGAACATCTATTGACTTCATTTGCTTAGATATCAAATTTGTCTTGATCCATAACTTTGGCGACTGACCAAAACTATCTAGCAGTATTCGATGGTTAAACTGAAAATCAGAAGATCAAAGTGGTCATAAACGAATCCCCAATTTCTTTGAACATTCACAAGTATTGCATCACTAATCAGTCTAGAGACATCAAATTCTTCTACTTGCCACCTCCACTACATCACACATAATACGGAAATGTGGCACATGTTCGAATGATTTATTGATGATCCAACGATTTCTGCATCACCTCTTCCTTTCAATATTTTCTCCCTAACACCTGATTCGGATTTTCAATATTCTCGAGTGCCTATTCTGATATACGTTCATATTCTGCAATTTTTCCCGAGTTACGACATCAGTTAAACAAAGCGGTGTCGTGCATGCTATTCGCATTTTTCAATATCCGGTTCTTCACATCTGGTCGATTTTTCGAGTCTATTATGTATGGCAGAAGAGATGTGAGGGATTCAGTCGTCACCGTTTCCTCAACGCATTTATTATTTATTGCAAATATACCCTCATCATCTTTGCCGCCTTGGAAGTATATGGGAAAGAACGACTGAATATTAGAGTATAGGTACCTATGATGAAAGAAAGCTGCTGTAATATATTGGTTCGAAGTGGTTTCCCCTCTTATTCAATTCCTTTGGAGTATCCAGCTGATTGTATCTAGAAAGAGAGAGGGAAGAGAGAAAGTTGAGAACAAAACTTCGGAATTAGAAAGTGTACTCTTCAAACAATATATTTACGATATTTTGACAAGTGGTTATTGTCATCGTCAGCGACCATCATCACTAACGATATAAGTACGAAAAAAAAAATGAAAGTTACTTGTTCATTTTCGTCACTCATTCATTACTTTTCATCGAAATATGGGGAATATTTTGTTAGAAGAGTACACTTTCGCTTTTGTTGCTGCCCAAAAATATCTCTTCTTATTATCTTACACCACTGTTTTCGCACTATCGCATCGCTGAAAATAGGAAAAAACACTTTATCATGAGCAATTCTAAAGTGTTTTTGCACATCGATAACATAAAATACTCTAATGAAATTGTGTTTTCGGGTTTCATTCCGTGTTCTGTGGTTTTGATCCTCTGGAGGATAATTGTCACAACATTTCGGCAAAGTCTCATTTGCAATCTTCTAGGTGATGATTGAGTTTCGACCTCCGAACTCGACTCGAGTTCGGACTCGACTTGATTAACAATGAAGATTCTCGATTGAATGATAACAACTAATAATATAATTTGAGATGAATGACTTGCGAAATTTGCGATGGAGAACTCAGGGTCTCCGATAGCTCAATGGTAGAGCATCCGCCTAGAGAACGGAAGGTCGTGGGTTCGAATCCCGCTCGAAGAAGTTTATTTTCCTCAAATTCTTATGATTTGTCTGAATGCCGCTATAATTTCATTCCATTGTTAATAATACAGACACTAATACATATATCGTTAAAATTTTCCGGCTTGAAATCATCTGGTTGGTATCTACACCTGATACCTGCTGAAGTCGATAAATATCGACGACGCTTCGGTTGAAAGGTACAATTTGGTACTAAGACCATATGATAATGAATGTGTGTCCTTCCCACCTAACACCTCTGTCAGTCGAAAACCGCCGAAGTTTCTCGATTGAATAATAACAACTAACAATAGAATTTGAGATAAATGACTTCCGAAATTTGCGATGGAGAACTCAGGGTCTTCGATAGCTCAATGGTACAGCGGAAGGTCGTGGGTTCGAATCCCGCTCGAAGAAGTTTATTTTTCTCAAATTCCTATGATTTGTCCGAATGCCGCTATAATTTCATTCCATTGCAAATGATACTATTTGACCTGTTGAAATTCTTGCAAATAATTTGTACACATTCAGAAACATGAACATATTTGCGGTATTTTTTTCCTTATCAAATACTGCGGAGCAACTTCAAATTATGAAATAAAACCTGCTAAGGGAACGCCATCTTTCATCGAGATAAACGCCATTCTTGGCAAGACAAAACACAACATAAAACCGTACTTTTTAGTATAGTGAAAGCAATCCAGTATTTTGAACAATTTATATGTGCGGAGTTTCGATTATTACAAAATGGCTAACTTGTTTTCTGGCGGACGCTGGGTACCAAAGCTCATACTTGGCACCATCCTCCAGTTTTTTTTAATTTTCTGCTAGTGAGCTTAAACGTTCGCTCATCACTCCCAACTTCCGGAATATTCCGGCGTAAGTGGCAGAACACCGACGGCATCGGATGGCGCAGCATTTAATATTGGACTTGGCTCGCGACATGTTTTATTCAACGAGGTTGGTTGGCAAAGTAGGCGCCTTACTTATATTGATAAGCTCTCCCAAAGGGTATTAATATGTGACCCATTTACCGCGATTAGAATTTATTCGAGCGTCTTCAGCAGATTATGTGAGTTATTGCCTAATTGCTAGAGTAATTACTCATATATTCATGCAGAACTACTCTACTTAGGGTTTGTGGATATCTAGGAATGGGATCTGACATGATGAATTTCTGGGTGGAATATGAAAACAATATCTCAACATCCCGAATATGTGATGTTGTGATTCTGATATTTATTTATCACCGAATAACAAAAAACAACAAACACATTCTATCCATCACTACTGGATTGAAAAATCCCAACAAAAGCAAGAAAAAATTCGTCACTTTGAAAATCTTACATTTTTCATTTTTGGTTACAAAAAAATTCCTTATCTTCAAGAGAACATGGAAACCATCTACAGAAAATGATGATCGGTGTTAAAATTACATTTTTCAACAATTAACGTTCCAGTTGAAATGTGTGACTAACTGATTTGCAATGAAAGAATTGTCAGGAAGGAGATCGTGATGCTTACTCAGACTTTCTCTTCGTTTCTATTTCATTTCTTATTTCTATTATTTTGAAATCGTTTTGAATTGTGATCTTTTTTTTTATATTGAGTATAAAACTCGAATGTCTTTTTTGGAGATTCTCAGTTTCTGTGTTCGGTTGTGTGATCTCAGAGAAATTATATGAAAGATGGTTTTCATAGCTCAAAGATCGTGTCATAATTTTTGCTTCATCAAATGAAAACAATTCCTGAATTCTCCTAATTTTCCTGATTGAAAGGCGCAATTTTCCTAAATCCAATGCATCATTGAAAAATGTATATGTAATGACTTATATATTATATTATATATAATATATTATATATATATATATATATATATATATATATATATATATATATATATATATATATATATATATATATATATATATATATAAATTTGTATTATCTGAAATTTTCCCATGGATTATCTGAGACGCGTGACCATCGTAAATTCAAACCTCAGAAACAAAGTGAATTTGCCAAAAATGAGTTAATATTCTCTACTGATGAATAATCTGTTGAAAAAAGAAATATCCACCATCCAGATTCGGAGCAAACTTCCGTGATCTGATTTCATATGACCATTGTAACGTATGTACGAGTATGTTTATACGAAATAACTGCAGACACAAACAGTGTTAATTCAAAATTTCAAATTCAATATTTTCAACCATGACTGAGACGCACCCTACATTTTTTTGTCTACTTTAGCAATTAGTATCATTATTTTCCATCGCAATGTGAGCACCACTCAACAACTAACCAAGCTTCTTCCAATAACGCGACTTCCCCGATAGATTGTCAAAAGCATTAAGATTCAGATAAAGTGAATGAAATGTTTGGCGTGTGGCTTCTCGACAATTCCGAAGGTAATGTGAACGAGATACAGAGACTGTATAGTTAATGGACATTTTGTTTGAATTTGGAGTGCACTACGTCTTTCATAAAATGATGACCGCGTCGAGCATTTGGGCTTTCCATTTTCCTTGAGGTGTCTCCATGGTGGCTACAGACTACAATCTTCATTTGCTCGCTTCCCTGTTGAGACTGCTAGTTGGTAAGTTTTATGTTGTAGTATTTTTGTTTACTACGAATCTCAACGACTTTTCGAATTTTTTTCATTTTATGGATGACAAACCCAACATGTGTATTATCCAATTGTGAAGCTCCTGAAAAATCATTCTTTCCTTCATAAGTTCGTGAAATCGTTTTGGAGAGGTTGCTGGGCAATATACCCTTCTCTCCCTCATGACCCCCGAAAAGTTATTCACGATTAGGTCGAAAACAATAAACCGTCCATAATATAACACTCATCAGAGCTTGTGCATAATATAATCCATTTACGTAATGTTCGTAAGTACTGACCGTCTCTTGTTAGAGAAAAACATGTTTGAACTATTGCTTGAGCAGAGAAACTATGCAAACTAGCATCACTTTCTCCCAAGAGTCTAATCTCGACCGAGAGTTTCACTCTCAAACATCACATATTTTTAATGTCTGTGACTGGTCCAAAATTTTACAGTGCATTTAATTAATGTTCCTCCCTTTTGATTTCTGAACTGGTTAACACAAAAAATTGAAACTCGGGATGAAATTGATGCAGGAATACTATATTTTGGAGTAAAATTGACACATAAAAATTCCAAGATGGCGACTGGGCTGCCATCTGTAGAAAAAAATTGAATGGAAAGGGGTTCTAGGAGTAGGTACATCATTTTGAAGCTCCTGACGAATACTCCAAACCCTAGAATATGAAGTCCATATCTTCACCTACTACAAAATGGTGGAACATTCAATAATCACCTGAAAACAAACACAATAATATCGATATTTCTAGAAATATTCGTTTTTCTGTAATATGGCAATCCCAACAAGTCGATAAGGTTTGATAGGTAATCTTTTGTTCATAAAAAAGACAAAAATGTCAGTACAACGAATATCATTGTTCAGTTAAAATTTTCTCATTTAGTTTTCGATTTTTTGAGTAGATAGGTACCACGTGAACTATCTTCAAAATGGTCAGGTAACAGAATTCAAGGGGAGAATTGTATTTGAATACGTTGACAACTACGGTTGATCCTATAATCACCGAAATCGTCGAAGTGAATCCTAATGAATTCGATATGGATAATATTATTCCAACAAAATGGAGCACCACCACTTAACTCCAAACAGGTAAGAAACTATTTGGTTAATACTTTCCCTGGTCGTTGGCTTGGCCATCGAGGTACTATGGAGTAGACTTTTTTATGGGGCTATTTGAAGCAGGAGGTGTACGAAACTGAACCTCCTTCAATATTGGATGTACGGCAGACAATAATGAATGTTTGTAGAAATATCGACGTTGCTGTGTTAGAAATATCGGATAGGATGTTCTTATTTCAAGACGTTTAAGTTAACCATTTCGAGCATCTTCTGAACTGAACTCGGCTTATTTCCTCTAGTTATGAAGTCGAACTTCGATGTGTGCAGGCAATTGATAAATTTTCCGTCATTTTATAGTAGGTGAATATATTGATGTCATATTCTAGGGTTGTAGAGTAGGTATTCGTCAGCAGCTGGAAAAAAAATTAAATAAATATATTATTTAATTTTTTTTCCAGTCACCATTTCGAATTTTTCATGTGTCAACTTTACTCCAAATTATAGGGTTCATGCATCAATTTCATTATCCCAAGTTTGAATTTTTTGAGTTAACCAGTTCAAAAAATATAAGGAGGGGACATTAAAGCAATGAACTGTATACTTTATTTGCGGTACCAAGTCGTATTCTGTATTCCCGCTAATTCCATACATAGTTTCCTACTTGTTACACGTGATTATTGTTGAAATGAATTGATTCGAGATGATTGATGATTTGGGTATGATTGATATTATCATCTTCCAATATTTTGAATATCTCACTTCTGTAATGTTAAATTGATATGTGTTAGGTTCAATCGAATTTGTTATTAATTTATGATGGCGCATTCACCATTTCAAACGATAACCAGGATGAAGCTCTGAAAAACCTAAAACTTGATGTTCTTGACAAGATTTATACCACTTTATCGAACTCGCAAGACAAATATGTTGAATGTGATATCTAAGGTCGTATTACCAGTAGAGAAAATTTATATTAGTTGAAAAATTTGAGTAATTTCCGATCTCACTGAATTCGAAAAACAATTTGACTCCTCACTGATTTGCTATTGCAACCATAGCTGAACTCGTAACACATATTTAGTGAGAAAAAATTAATCTGACTCAAACGAACACCTTTGGTTACTCGGACACCAACATACTTGATTGAATCGACCCTGTAATCGTTTTATTCTCTCAAGCTTCTTCGCAAACATATTGCTGTGTACAACTTTGGATTTGCGTTATTTTACTATAGAGGCGCGAAGTTCAATTCCAACTTAGCACTTCCTGGAATGAAATGTAGTTCTAGGGAATAGGAGAAACTTGCTCACTTTCAGTTCACGAAGTTGCCAACAAACGGCTGAATTAGAAATTATCGCTTGTGAACTAATCAAGTTATGTCAACATCCGAGTCTAATTCGAGACAAAATGGCAATATATCAATGAGGTTTGCCTCTTGATAATAAAAAATGTTCCGCAGACATTGTTCTCCCCAAGTGCCCCCATATATCTTCGTGTTGATTGAATCAGATAAAGTATTTATCATCGTTCAGACTAAAAAAATCTCATCGGTACCGTCTTCCCTAACATCATTGGAATGAAAGAGGATTAGAACAAACAAGAAAGTCAAATGGGGATATTATAGCATGGGTACATTTATCAAACTTGAAAATCTACAGAAACGAAAAATAGCCTTGCACGCATTTGATGCAAACTACTAGGAAAAATACATAAGAATCGATACTTGATATTTAGTAGGTGAGTGTCCCTCCATTTCAATCATTCATTTTCTTAACTAGTCAAAACCCGTAGCTAAGCAATTGCAGCAAAGTAGGTTCTGAAAAACAAGTGCCAATTCTGGGTCACATTGATTCTCTATATGTGGGTATCCAGAGGTGGAATAAGTCGAATTTCCATACTTATCTTGTCCTAGTGAATGAAATATTTCAAAGGGTGATTCACAAAATCGATCGCATGAAGGAAAACAAATTTGTACGAATGTCTCAGGCTAGGTGTTCTCATTTAATGCAATATATACTCAGGGAGTAATCCTCGTGAGTAAACTCCTCGTTCTTATTGTATAAATCCTAGAAACGTGGCGTATCCCCAATCTGATTCTATTAAGATTGGATATATTGAATACGTGGCTCAAATCCCGATTCAGGTTGAATCTTCATTATTCAATTGAAAATGTCACGTTCCTAATCACCCCATAATTCAAGTTTGACACAAAACTCCCCACCATCAGAAAATTTATGATAGTCAGTCGGCATAAGCATACCGAAAGGCAGCAACAGTAGTTCAATTCGTCAGGTGCTACATCACAATAAAATGTTGGTTGGAATTCGCACATGTTCATCCAATCAATGTTTAATCGAATAGTCTAGAGTTGCGAATGAATGAAGTTAGCAACTATAGTTGGTGGTTCAAAGTTGTGTGACGTAAGGTGCCAATAAAATACATACACGATTTAATTTTAAACGATAAGACGAAGTGATGGAAACAGAGTTTCGGGTTGGAAAGTGAATTTGAAAAGTAGCTTCTACCATCAGTAATTGCATTCTGATCTCGTCATCAGCAACACTTCGAAGTGTTGGTTTGGATATTGATAGATAGATAAAGATTTTCATTTATTATAAATCAATGATAGAGGATAGAAGAATAGTTTATAATTGCCATGAATGAATGGGGCAAACACTTTCCAATCATACAACTCTTCGCATGTCAGAAACTACATGAAACGATAATTCTTGAATATATTATATGAAGTAGATTCAAAAATATTTTGAACTAGCTTTCAACCGCGATGTGTCTTCAAAAAAAACAGTTTGTCTCACCGCTGGCGCTACGTCGGTCGGGCTGTGGATTTGATATTTGAACTTTACATGCCGTGCTCTAAGAAAATGTATAGTGTAACCTTCACAGTAACCAAGTACACACCAATAGGTGAGACTATCCGTATAAAAAGTGAGACCTCGTATTTTGTAGGGCAACGACAGCTAGTTAACAGAAAAACATATTTCGAAACCCCATTCTTCACCTGAGGTTCAGATTGTAATCTTCTAATGTTACCATTTTTTCTCATACATTTAGTGTTTCCCTGAATTTGCATAACTGAAAACTTGGGTAAACAATTTCGTTGGTGAATGAACTCGAAGCATCACTAACAAAACTACATGAGTCTTTCATCATTTGAAGATGATTCGAAACAAATACGACGCAGACAATTTTAGTGCTGTTCTGCTTGTAATCGTACATCGCGAAATATCTACACTATACCCGAGCTGTTATCCTTCTCAGTTTTCAGCATTTTCGAATGATATATTGCTTGGCTGTTCAGCACTCTTACGGTTTTCTGAAATACAATATGACCTTATCGATTAATGTATATCAGTCCCAAATGACTGATGAACTCAGACCTCATTTCGATATGAATGATGGATGATTCGAAAGTGCTACGTGTTCCACTGAGATTTTTTATGCGAAAACTTGGTAAAAGAATTGAACGTATACAGAAAGGATATATTGAGTCATTTCCGGCATTTTCTTTCATTCACTGTTTGTTCGCTTCTAATTTATTGAAATGTTCTGCATTAAAAAATTCCACTGTTTAAAGTAAATTGTTTCCCCATCTCTACAAAAAAGGGTTATTTCATGTTTGTCCCCAATTGAAGTTTTGTTTGCAATTGAAGTGAGAAATAATATATGGAACTAATAAAGTAGGGAGTTCAGGCACGGTATACCATAGCCATACAGTAGAGACACTAGCCACAGAACACCAACTTCGGCAGTTTCACATCTTGAGGTGTTATCCAATCATTTTAATTTCATCGTTCTGTGAATTTGTTAACAAATAACGTTTATTTATTCATTTTTATAGGTACTTGAGAAATTTCACATTCATTTCAAACGTTATTGTATACAAATTATTTATTTTAACATGCAAAATGACATACTGTACTATTCAGCATCTCGTAAATGTTAAACCGTCACAACTTGACATTATGCACGCCGAGCACAGAATGAAGGTCACAGAAATAGGACCATTTGACCCTTGAGAACAGAGGATTGACATTTAAGTGACTCTACTATATGACTATGGTATACCGAAGTTCAGGTAACTAGTTTAGGAAAGGAAACCAAAAAAATAACAGATAAATCAGAACATATAATAAAATGAAAATGATAATATTCACACGTGAGCGGTCGAAAAATGAAATGGTTTTCAGAATTTGAATAACAACAGTGACATGATGAATTCATCAGACGTTAAATATCATATGAGATGTTATGGTATCTGAACGTTGATAATCAATGGGGTGAGGGGTCAGCTCACGCCTGTACCCACTTGGGTATATTATTACAGAAGAGGAAATCTTTAAAAATTTTGTGACAGTTCAATTTGAGCAGTTTGATCACAATTCAGAAAATTAAATAAGTTCAGGAGGCGTTGGAACTGATATAGCAAAAGAGATTCATAGAAAACTGAATATCAGGTATGTGAAGAGAATGTCCGGTATTCTTTCACATCGAACAATTCAAGAAATACTCTCCCCCATAAACCTTTCATTTGTTGATGTGTCATCAGCTCCTCGTTATGGAAACCTTCATTTGCTTTAATTCACATGTCGAATTGAATATGGAGTGAATCATTGTCCTGATTGTTTCACTCGTAATCAAGCCCGTAATACCAATAAAACAGTTGTACGTAAGTCTACAGTACAAGTCGTAGTAGTGTTGGCGCAGGTACTGAATTTCAGTTGCCACAAACACTTTCATCAGTAACAAACAACATTCACACGAACAATTATCCCGAAGCACTTGCGCTTCCACTCTGGAACTTTTGACGCGTCATCTTGCACCATCCAAATAAGCAAATGAGCGAAATTCAGCCTAATGGATCAAAACGTGACATCTGCGATTGCAATTACGTAAACCCTTAACTTTGTCAGCTTTAGGTTAGGTGGGTTGTGAACATTTTTCGTTCGATACGCTGTGGAGATATGATGATTTTGGATATTTTCATGGATTGAGACAGCTATAATTCATCCTTGCCCGCACCACTCTCTCTCTGCCTTCCAGAAGAGTTCGTAGTGTTTGACCATAAAAAGAAATACAAGCCAATGGAAACTCGAAGATCAACTTCTGTTATACATGGAAACCTTGGTTGTGTATGTTTTATCGCTGATGATATTTTAATTTGTTTTGTATGATCACATATAGCACCGTATTTTTGGAAAGTACTCTTCAAGAAACATTCACACATGATACAATATAAAGGATGTAGTGTTTGAGAAATTGAATAATTCTGGAGTTTTCATTCACCCCATATTGGAAAAATACTTCTTGTTATATATCTTTTTAGTATATATTCTTCCATTTTGAACACATAAAATTAATACGCTACGTTTTTAATGAATACCTAACCTGCATATTGTCAAATAACTCTGAAAGGCTGAACGCAATGATATCTATAACTTTCTTATATTCTGAATAACTTTTTTTCTTCACCTTGATGGTCTGATGAAAATTCAATGTTACACACAGTGTATGTATATTCATAGAACATTTCCTGTATTTTCATTTCCCGGTGAGTGTTTAAATAATTCTTTCTGGTTAGTTTATTCAATTCAATGTTAACATTTTTCATCTTCATGCAGCAATATATTCCATGTAATCTTCTACTACAATATTTTTGTTGCTCGAAATAATATTTGTGTTCATCGTATTTTAAAACCGAACAGAACTGATACCGATGGTGAAACTTCAGCAATTTCCACTGAGCGGAAAATAAATGTCAACGAACTGTTTCTCTCATCAACATTTCCACGGCCGCTTCAGTTTGTGGTAAATACAAAACTTGTATATCTAACACCTATAAATCATCGAAATCACGAAAGTTGCTGTCGAAATTGCGTTGGTGGTCTCTGTTATTTTTCCTCTGAAGTTGTAGTCGCTCATTTAATTGAGATAGCACCACCATATTTCAGTGGTTTGAAATGTCACCAACAGATTGTAATAGCCGGCTTTATTATCGAAAATAATTTATTGTTTTCACTGGTATCAGTGTAACTGAAATCCTGATTTTATTTTGCCCTAATCATTTCGGCATGTGGACATATTTCAAATGAATTATGTCGAAGCTAATTCAACTCATTTACATTCATGAATTTAGTCAACTATCCTTTGTTTTTCGAATAATGTTCATCAATAAATATCATCTACTTAAGATATAAGTATTCAGTGATTTCACGTACGGTTTATATGAATCAGCCTTCGAAGACTACTCCGGTTGAATTGTTTCAGAACAGCTGACCCCAACGAAATTGTATATCAATTATACAAACGGGACTTCTCGAATATTCATGTTAGTGGCAAATCCTACTTCTTGTATCTCTTTCTGTACTGAAACCTGTATGCCTGGATCATAAAAATAAGGCTTATTTGGACTTGATGGTCGGTTATACCCGCTAAAATATAATTTGAGAACTTTTTTTCGAAGACTATTCAATTTATAATGCGGTCGAAATGTTCCAACATCGTCTAGCTAAAAAAAGTCGGTTGCAGTTTATTTGTCGAAGTGTATTTATATGCACGGGATTTAATTTGAATGATGTATTGGTAATCCTAATGTCTGAAATTTTTTGTAGTCAGGTCGAATTGAAATTACTTTCCAACTATTTTTGTATTCTCTTCTACAAAGATTATAAAACTTGCCTCAATGTTAACCTTAACTAATGTCTGCTTGTACACAACTATAACAGTACTCAACTATTCGTATTCATGTAAGTAGTATAGTTTGATGCATGATTGAAATTACTGAAAATACAATCATTACAAATACTGAAATTGAATAAGTCATTCCGAAGCCCATTTCATCACTAGTATTCATTCCAATTCGAAAAACGAGTAGGCTCATCAAACACAATATCCCTATATAATACGAAATAAAACATAAAAATATGAAAATGGCTTATTGTTACTGGAAACGAAAGTATTCTTGTCGTTCCTCAGAGAGGCAGAAGTATCGACTTTTCTCTCACAGCGTTATTGGTGAGGAAAATTCCATGTTTGTTTTCCCAAGCGCTTTATGAAATTTCAATTTGTTATCCGTTGTTTGTTTCGGAAACAATTGCAGGAATCATTATTGAAACAAGTGTACTCTGCTCGTATTTTCGTTCGAAAGTACATACTTTACCAATCCTTCATTTCATTTGTTCATTTCATTGGAGTCAACTGACAATTTTTTAATTATGTGACTCTTTGGTATGAATTGATGTCATAGCTATCTCATCTTCAAAATTATCTATCTTATATATTTATACAGAACCATTGCGGAATTACACTAGAAATTATTTCATGTCCGTACAAAGTTGCATGATTATGAGTATCTACTCCTAAACTAACGACGTGAATTTTACTGCTTTCAGAATTTCCTGAATGTAAGCAACTAATACGAAGCCACACGTGGTATCGGTTTGTACTTCTATCATCGACATAATTCACTCCACTACTGAAACCTGCCAGAAAACTCATAAGATCAAATTAATCTAAAAATACGCAAAACAGAATTGAAATGTTTGTGAAACAATAAAAATTACATAAATGATCGGAATATCTCCATGCAGCTTATAAAACCCTCTGACCAGAGACTCTCATCTTTGTAGTATCTCATCTTCAAAATTATCCATCTTATATATTTATACAGAACCATTGCGGAATTACACTAGAAATTATTTCATGTCCGTACAAAGTTGCATGATTATGAGTATCTACTCCTAAACTAACGACGTGAAATCACTGCTTTCAGAATTTCCTGAATGTAAGCAACTACTACAAATTGTACTCCTATCATCTACATAATTCACTCCACTACTGAAACCTGCCAGAAAACTCATAAGATCAAATTAATCTAAAAATACGCAAAACAGAATTGAAATGTTTGTGAAACAATAAAAATTACATAAATGATCGGAATATCTCCATGCAGCTTATAAAACCCTCTGACCAGAGTCTCTCATCTTTGTAGTATCTCATCTTCAAAATGATCGGAACTTATATATTTATACAGAACCATTGCGGAATTACACTAGAAATTATTTCATGTCCGTACAAAGCTTGCATGATTAAGAGTATCTGACTCCTAA
The DNA here is from genome assembly GCA_032362365.1 of Zygogramma bicolorata. NCBI lineage: Eukaryota > Metazoa > Arthropoda > Insecta > Coleoptera > Chrysomelidae > Zygogramma > Zygogramma bicolorata. The sequence goes on along the minus strand of JAVJAQ010004390.1, from coordinate 186,882 downwards.
AAGAAGGACGTGAAATCGCTGCTTGTCGGAATTTTCTGAATGTATAGCAACTACTACAACTTGTACCTATCCATTCACGACCCTACTGAACCAGCTAGTAAACCCATAATCTAGATTCTTCTAAAAGTCCGTAAAAAATTGAAATGTTATGTGATGCTAAATTCATATGGGGAGTCCTACCACCTCTTTGTAGTGTCTTAACTACCAAATAACAGCTTGTAAATTTATACGACCCACGCTGGTCGGAAGTACACTAGATTTCCTACATGTTCGTAAATTTGATTTAGTGTCTACTCCTAGATAACGACTAATATCACTGCTTTGAGAATTTACTGGAAATGTGGTCCTTCATCTACATTTCACTCCACTACTAAACCTGCCGAAACTCATAAGTGGAATTTTCGGAATTTGAAAAATGCATAAGTTTGTGAGCAACTATGGGTATTGATAGTATGTATATATCTCCATGCAACTTGAAAAACCCTCTGACCAGAGACTCTCATCTTTGTAAGATGGTCTTCCTTGAGGGCATAGACATCTTCTATTTGCTACATGAATAACGACTCCGTAAACAGCATGCAGTTTTAGAAAACTTCTTTCTCTTCTGCAAATAAAGTGAATGAATGGCCAATAATCTCTAATATACACAAATATGCATATCGCATCTACATAAGACCAATTGATACCTGAAAATTCTGGAATCTACTTATCAATGTCGCTCACTTCTTATTCAATTACATAAAAATCATTGTATAATTGTTTCCGTTTCCATAGTAATAGTGAATTCAAATGTTTAGGAAAATTTTCAAGTTTATCAGATTTCAGTATATTCACAGCTGACATTTTTTCCACCCTACTCACCTGAATATTCGATTCTGTTCAATTGATGATATTTATGGTAACCCTGATTTTCCTTTCTTCCAACGAGCCATTCCTGATGTGAACTAGTAACGCGCATTTTGTAGGATCCACTTCCAACAAATGAAAGGGGTTTGGGGATCTCACTATCTTCCCTCCGGATATATATTCGTGTTGACATCTAGCATTGAAGAAATCTCATTGACGTCGTTTTCTCGCCCTCTATGAAGAAAAATAATGAAGATTTATTATCCACGGTTTCGACATTGGTTGGTATTGAGCAGTTTTCACAAGACATCGCGAATGCATGGATACATCTTGGAAATATATTTTAAAAAACGGCCACTTTGAAATGTTAACAAATTTTAGTCTTGGGAATAAATTTTTGATACTGTTTCGATCAATGAAAGGAAACTCATGCGAATAGGGTCTGATTCTTAGACATTATACAAGAGAAAACAAAGTTGTTTTTGTCACCTAGGTAGGTAGACACCCCGTGGCGAAATACATCTTTCAAGATATATCTTGAAACCAATCTGTATGCAAGGTTTCTTCATTCTCTATACAGTGATTTTTTATTCATTTCGACAACACGATTCGTTTGGAAGTTATGAATCATTGAATAAAGTATTTCAGTTTCTTTGCGCGAAGTTCGGGGCACATAAATAAGTAAATAGACGACGATACGATACGTCCAATAAAAAAGTTATTTCAGACAAAAATTGGTTAACAAAATTTAACGTTTTTTATGCACCTCAATATATACAGAATTTCGCTGAATAGACGGCAATAGAATTCAGCGGTAGCTGAAAAAGTCCTAGAAATGAATCCAGAAAAAAAAACTCGGCCTCGGTAGATTCAGTTTTATACACTTCAGTGATCGACTTGTGATTAATGTTACATAACAACATTGAGAGGTTAAATGGTTGTCACTTTTTTGTGAACAGTTCTTCCAAAGCACTCTCGGGAAATTCTTTGATGCAGTAAAAGACTCCGCAGAGTATTCGTCTCTGTTTTCCTTACATTTAACGAAAATAGGCTCTCAATCTGGAAATAAATTCTAACGGAAGTTCCCATCGCTTCTTTCTCAACCCGTTTCTTGCTCTGGACATCTCTTTTCTTTTCATTAATGTTTCGAGAAGAGATTTATGGATTGTGTTAATCCGACTTTTTCAGTAAAGCTATAAGGGACTGCCAAGTAAAGTATCTTAAGAGTTGTATTGATCATTAGGGAGCTGACAAAATATTCTGGATTGTGTCGAATTGCTTGAAGATTTTCTTACTGTTGTCTCACAAATGGTGCTTTTATCCACTATCAAATGAGAATGATCCGAATTACGACAAACTAATTGTGAACTCGTATGAAATTGGGAAGAAATTGTTACTGAGATTATCACATTATCTCTGTTTTCCTAGAATTCGGATGTTAGAAGGTGAGACCTCAGAGTGCTGTTATACGAGTCTTAAGAAGCACAGTATAACATTTTGCTCACAGCTGCATATAGTAGAAGAAGTGAATGGATTCCTGTGAGTTTTTCGGGTTAAATTTGGTGAAATAAAATTTTCAGTGGATGGAGTTGTTTGCATTTTCTATAAGTGTTTTCACGGTTTGGCACGCTGATCCAGTGGTTCGTGCCAGAGATTCAGCCTCCTATTTTCCAGTTTTATTCCACTTTTCAATTACAGTTGGGGATCAATTCAATTCAGCTTGGTACATTCCTGTTGAATTGGTGCTTTTCATTCATTTCTAAGAGATATATTTTCAGGTATTAGTTAGCTAGCTAGGTAAATGAATGAAATATCTGCAAGACATAGAATTGGCGTAAAAACTCTCTCGAAGTGAACAGCTACTTGCGGAGCGTCCTTACGGGAGTCAGGACCATTAGGGAGAAGACCGCGGTCCTGAAGGGATTTGGGGATAAGACGATTCAAATTGAAGTGGCCTATTTTCTTTGATCTAACAGATGCTGAGATCAATTTGTTATATAAATAAAAAGTCCGTATTTGGAGAGTTCGAGGGATGGGATAGGAATGGGAAAACATAAAAAAAATATTATGCGAAAACATTCGTACTAACAAATATGCGTAGTGAAGAAAGATAATTTCTAAGATTTTATTTTTGAATGAAATATAAGGTTGGATTTGTTGTAAACAGTTTTTGGAGTTCTACCATCTGACTCATTCATAATACCATTTACCTTCTCATGGTTTCATTATTATAATGTAGTTTTCCACCTGTCATCACTTCACCATTTTCAGCGAAAACAATTGCGCATTCGGATAACATAAAAATGGTTTTGTCCACGACTATTTCATAAAATATTCAAAATGCATGTGTTTTCTTCGAGAATTACGTTATCCATTAATTACCAGGGAATGGTGGATATCGTAATTCTTGAAGATATACATGCACTATGAATATTTTTTTATATTCTTGTAAATTTTTTTGAAATCAACGATATTTCTCTGGTATTCGAAGAGACTGTTATAAATTTCGATTGTGGTGAAGTATAACGGTTTTATTTCCAATATTGCTTTCAAAATGTATGGTTTATACAAAAGTCGAGGAGAAAGTATAGCATTCTACTGCCTTATAATGGCTGTTATTTTCTCGGTGACTTAGGCCACTCGCCTGCGGCTCGAAGCCGTAAACTTATCTTGTGAGTAATAGCCATCATTATACGCTCGTTGAATAATTCACTAATAAGGAGTTCATCGCATTAAATTAATCACTGCAATTCGATTCTGCCACAAGTTCATCTAGCACATAGCTGATAAATCCGTGATTGAACGAAATTCTTCTCAAATATCGAGTTGCAATGGCATTCATTATATAACTTCATCGGCAAGAAATATATATGTGGGGGGGGGGGTTTTTTTTTTTCAAAAAAAAAAAAAAAAAGAAAAAAAAGAAAAAAAAAAAAAAAAAAAAAAAAAACATAAGAAAAAAAAAACAAAAGAAAACACGGACAAAAAAATAAAAGGGAAGAAAGGGGAAAATAACAACATTCAAGGAAGGGAAAAAATAAAAAATGGCAAAAGAAAAAAGAAAATAGAAAAAAAAGGAAAAAATTTTTTTTTTTTTTTTTTTTTTTCTAGCAGAACCTAAAATTTAGAACGGAACCCCAAGGGTAATTTTTTTTTTATGGGGATTTTCTAAATTTGGGCGGTTTATATATATATATATATATATATATATATATATATATATATATATATATATATATATATATATAATATATGAATAAATTTCACTCAAATGATTGAGATCGGTTCTTTTATTTAAACAATTTGAAGATTGAGAAATGAATGCCATTTCTAAGAAAATTCTCCTCGAAACATTCCTTTCAATTGATAAAATTTTTGTGGAACTGAAATTCATTAAATGTCCTTCCTTGGAAGGAAGGACATTTAATGAATTTCAGTTCCTTCCTTGGAAGGAGGCTACCTTCAACTCTCCGATTCATCAGAGATTTTTCATTCAATTCGGAGAACTTTGAGATGCACATTTCATTAAAAAAGAAGATCAAATGAGGAAATTATTCATATTTATTATTGATTGATGGCAAACGAGAGCCGAAGGCAACAAGGAGAAACAAAAAAAACATATTTTCACATAACAATCAAAATTCAAATCTTTTAATACTATATTACATTTTCCCACCTCCTCTTTTGCAGCACCTGCAATGGCAGAGGTCCAGCGGCTAAGGCCAAATGGCCAGCAATAAGTCAGTGACATGACATTTTTGACAAATAACCTTAGCGCCTTTATAACCACAATTTTAAATGCATTTTCAATTTCCAGAGCCCCCCCCCCCCCCCCCGGAAAATTTCTCCCCCGGAAAAGGTGAAAGGAAAGTTAAGAGAACTCCTTCTGCTGTCCCAAAACCCGAGTTTTCTTCTTCGCAAAGACCCTCTCCTCTCTTATATATATATATATATATATGGCTTCCCTCAACGTCTCCGATTCATCTGATATTTTTCATTCAATTCACCTGATTGTGGAAACCAGATTAAATTATTTTCAATTCATCGTCTTCCTGAATCACAAAGCATTTCAGAATCCCAAACATTTTCATTTGAATATTATATTCGAAACTAGTTTTACAATATTCAAAATGCAATGTTTGTATGGACGCGAGCATATACTTCCCGACAACATATTTCATTTGGTTATATGCCGTAAATATATCGGAGAAAATCTATATCTGAATGGAAGTGGCCGATACTTTATGAAAATCAATATGAAACCATTATGTAGTGAATAACTCTTATAATATCTATATTCATTTTCGGGAGTAGCCAAAGGTTCATTTCAACTTTCAGGTTTGCACTCGATTGAGGAAATAAAAAAGGGAGTGTTTGTATCGTATGAACATGTATCATAAGTGATTCATGTCTGTGAACGGACATAGAACAAGTGAGGTATGGGATTGAGGAACAGTCTAGATGGAAGTCATGGAAGTAGTTGTTTTAGATGAGATTATTAACTTCCTTTTGTGTATAAATCAACGGTATTTAGATGGAAAATGAAGGCTGCCTGAAATGTGAACTTGAATTTTCTTCTATTCCTTCACTCAGATTTATGATGTATTTGTTATAAGTATTGAATTCCTAAAAAATGAAAGTTCGGTGCAGTGAATATATGTACCCAACTGAAATTGTGAGTATGATTCAACGCATCGCGGACCTTATAGGCAGGGGAGTAGTTGTGGACAATACACATATTTTCAATGTCCGATAGGAGTTGTGATTTCCATTTATACGGATCTTCTGAATGATTCGAATGGTTTTTTATCCTCTTCATTCGTGAAGCTTAACTCCCTTCCTAGGTCAGTTGTCAACTGTGCATTGTTTAGACGATGATTCTGTTTTCGTTCAAAAATATTTCTCGTTTGGGTGAGACTAACCTGTTATGCATGGGAAATGTTAGCCCTTTGGCATCTGATTTCAATTTCCGATTGCACCGTTCGAACACATTGAATAATGAACTTTCGACTAATTAGTTCAGTAGTGATTAATTATATTAGTGATCGATGGAAAGCCCCCAGGTTTCGGTATGCTCGAATTTTATTGCGGCCTATTCAACAGTGTCACGATGTGATATACAGTAAAGACGATGGTCTGAATATTTCACTTTAAAGTTATTCTTAGTGTGAAATGATTCGCTATTCCAGGACGCATTAGAGAATTTTATAGGAATGTGTAATTTGACTCACTCATTATTCCGAGCAGAGATGTAGATGTATTGAATTTCATCCTAACAAGTTTCCAAAATATATACACATATACATACCTACACTGGTTGGAAAATGTGCTTTATATATTAATTCCTGTTTTTTTTTTCAGGTGAGTTCAATATTTTCAATTGGTCGGAAGATCCGCTCATTCGGTAAGTTTCAATAATGGTCGATTTTTCCGTAACTCTACAGAGAATTTCAATTTCTGAGTCAGTCATCAAGGTGCTATAGTCAGCAATGATTTCAGTTATGCAATTGGAAGGAACTTGAAGCTTTTATAATTGAACTCATTAATTTTGATCTTGAAATGGCTATTTTGACAGAAGACAATGATAAAAAAAAGAATTCTTAGAGCTTTGCTATGATATAAACACTCCAGTCTCAACTTTTCACTCAAAACCCTATAACCATAAACAATGACTCAGTTACCACATCTTACCATATGACCCAGAAGTATTCTACTGAGCCGGAATTCTATCAAGCATTCCGGTTGTTAATATCGACAGGTGAAGCTGGACACTGGAAGTTGAATGTTTTTTATGAATTTCTGAGTCGAAACTTCGATATATTCGATACAAGTTTCAACCAAATCCCCAGAGCTCACTATGAAAAAATTACATTAGGAAAGATGCTTCACTAAGTAGTTTGAAGTATAGTTTTATTTGAACGAAACAAACTTCTCATAACAAACTACTATATTTTTCTTTCGTTGTTTAGAAATAATTCATAACTGCTATCTATTTCATTCAACAGAGACAGTTTGTTGTTTTTGGATTCACTACTTCCGAAGAATTTTCATAATTCTTTTTCATTCGGTTCGGTGGAAAAAATTCAATATGATACTATCTCAAAAATACAACTATTGTTCAATTGTGAGACTCCATCATCATCGTCAATATGCAGATGTGATCAACTGAGTTTTCATTTCAGATCCAGGAAATCAGATTCTATCGAAACTGATATAATTTTTTATAGAAACTGATAAATTTTTTTATATTAAAGATAGTTTGCCAATGTGTGAAAGCATTGTTTATCTACACCCGTACTCTAATAATACACTTATATGCCCACAACCCATTTTATAATGAAATCCATTACGATACAGATTTTCATTACGATACAGATTTTCAACCAATAGAAACCCATTATTTTTCAATCAAGCATGATGTGCAAGCTTTGCATTTTGACGTTTGTCAAGTCAAAATCAGTAGGTATTGAATTTTTGAAGAATTTAGTCAATTTTCGATAATCGTATGAAAATGTCTTATAGCAGTGATATAGAAGAATTACCAGCGACTCCTCCACAGATGTCTTTCCATTTGAAAAATGCAACACATGTTTTTATTTTCGACGAATTTAAATGAGCTGTCATGGCCTAGTGGTCAATGACGCCGGCAGTGGAAAGAAGCGTCCGGGTTCATATGGAAATATCATTTGAAGGGATGGATACTACGGGTAGATGGTACTAGTGAATTATTTTCCAAGTCGTGTCTTTTCTTTCGTTCTTCTTACGGATGTCGTAGCCTGAATCACACATTTTCTCGATTACTTATACATAATACCAAAAGATGGATATCAATTCAGAAATGGAAGTGAAACTTTTGTTCAATGTCGTTGATCATTCACGTTTTGAAGATAATTTTATTGCCTAAACTTTCATTCACTTCATAAACATTTATCGTCAACTCTACTTTGAAGTTTCAGTGTGGTTATTGATGAAGTATCATCTGATCTTCCCCTTATAAATGCATGTGTTACACAGGGTTCAGTTCTGGAGCCCAATATGTTTTTGCTTCATATCAATGATTTGCTCGAGAAAGCATCTTGTTCAATACATAGTTTTACGGACGACAGTACTATTTATACCAGTTTCTCTTTCAAGCTCCAGAAACAAAAATTCAAAGAAACATTCACGTCAATAAAATTATCGACGACTTGGTAAAAATAATAAAATGGGGTAACCTTAACTTGGTGGAATTCAATGCAACGAAAACTCAGGCATGTCTCTTCTCAAGAAAAGCAGACTATCATCATCTAGTATTCAGATGTCAGGAGTTAGTATTTCTACAAAGTCAAGTATCTCGATGCTAGGAATTACGATCAGTGATAATCTGTCATGGCAAAACCGTGTAAGATCGATCGCTAAAGGTGCTTCCCAGAAACTTGGATTTCTATTTCGTGCGAATAAATACTTCACTCCTCGTCAGCTTCTGATGATCTACAAGGCTCAGATACGACTTGTTATGGAATACAGTTCTCATGTGTGGAGTTCGGCACCAAAACATTCATTGAGGCTTCTCGATTCTATTCAGAGAAAGGCAATTCGTCTTGTTGGTAATTCTTCGCTCACGGACTCGCTCACTTCATTGGAACATGTCTCTCTTCTATAGATATTTTCACGCTCGGTGCTCTTCTGAATTGTTATCAATCGTTCTACCCTTGGCAATATCTACACGGATGACTCGACGAGTACAGAATTCCCAACCCTTTGTTGTGAATTTGGAGACTTGTCGAACCTCTCTTGCTCTGGGATATTTTTTCAATTGAACAGCTGAGTTTTGAAACTCCTTGCCGAAAGGGATTTTTCCTGAGGCTTACAAATTTAAAAATTTCAACGTGAATGTTAATTCGTATCTCCTGTCCCTTGATTCACGCGGTGTTCTTTGAACATTACAGGGCTTCCCTTTCGTGTGAATCTGAAAAACATTTCTTACAATATTTCAGTCAAACCGACATACGAACCTCTGTACCTATTTTTACCTTCAGATTAGAGAACTTTATCGTGTATTCTCAAGTAAATGGAAATATCACATTATACTGTAGGTGGCGTAACGAAAACGCTTCAAATCTTTTTTACACAGGCATTGACTAACTATATATCTCTATAAACAATGGTGAAGGGATTTGAAGCGATTTTGTTACGCCATCTACATTTTAATGATGATAATTCCGTTCACTTGACAATGCAACATTGCACGACAATGTTTTCTTCTCTTGTCAGAATGGGGTTGACAAAAGAAGTTCATACATGAACTGAAAGATTAGTACTTGAAATGGTTTCCAAAATATAAATTTAACGACCTAAATAAAAAATTCCACTTGCGTCTGAATTGATTGCCATCTCCAGGCAATATGTATAAGTGATCAAAAATGTGTGATTCGAAACTACGACATGCGTAAGATAAGTGACAGAAAAGACATAACTTGGAAACGAAATCACTACTGCCATCTACCCGTAGAATCCATCCCGTCAAATGGCATTTCCATATTATATACATCTCTATAAACATTGCTGACATAACGTTCATTCCTTTCATTCAAATTCCTAGAAACACTCATTAATGCAAAGTGCTCCAATACTTAACGAAATAGATGTACTGATGTCATTATTAATATAAACGTCATTTGATAATTCGAAATCCAGCGTTGCGAAAGTGACCTGTAATCTGCATACGTTTCCATCATTCTAGAGAAACTCATTTCCGTAAATCCTTCTGCTCAAACTTAATTTATTTCCACGTTCAGAACGTTGTTTGGTGACTGAAACTTACATTTGTTTCGTAATTTACTCGAGAGTTTTTGTCACTCGAAGAGATTTTCCTTGCTTGCTTTTACCAATTCAAAGTTCACAAAGAGTCAATTCAAATATGAATCAGGTTTATTTTAAGAACCAGGAAATCCTTCTCCAAAAAGTTTCTTTCGATATCGAAAAATAAATATAGTAGAATTTGTTATTGAATTACGTTAAATGATTCCATTTTCGCTGAGTTTCCGGGAAATTTCCATTAATTGATTCGTTACTTCAATCATTCATCTATAGTTACCTAACAAACTAATCAAACTTGAAGGTTATTAAAATTTCTCAATCAATTATGTGACGCTTATTGCTACAGAAGTTTTCACCCCTTTTAATATAAGGTTCGTACTAATGAAAATCTGTTATGTTCCCGGTATCTTTCCATGTCGAACTCCCCTTGAACAAAGTCGAATATCATTTCAGATAATGAACTCGTTTGGGATGATTGAATCAAATGTAATGCATTGAACGTTCCACTCATGTGTATATTTACATCTCAATTAAGTGCTTTAAAATTATTTAAGAGTGATTCATTCAATTCAGATAATTTCACTCATAATTTTTGAGGTACGCGTCCATAGGTACGCATCGTACGTATCGTACGGATCGTATGAAACGGATTTTAGAATTATTAGTATAGTAAGTTATACAAATGTGTCCACTGACCGGCAGCGGACGGATCGCACGTATCGGTCCGTCGGTAATGCCGATGAAATTGATCGAAGGGGCAACTTTTCGGACTGGTGCGGATGACGTCATGCGGATTGCCGATGAGTGGACGCATGAGACATACGAAAATACTGGAAAAATTTCACGTCGTCGTTGAGCAAATCAGTGAACAGTGTATGATATTCTCCAAATTGTGATCTTTTTTTGAATATGTCATGTATCCACATTCTATGTCTTTTCTCATTTCCTCTCCTTTCTTCTTCATCTTCTCCCTCTAATAACAAAGCAATAATGACAAGTTCTTCATCACTTTCCATGATCGGAAACATTACACACTGTAATGTTTCCGATCGTCCACTCACAACGAAAATGCGAATGTTACTCAAAAGCCGACCGTCGCATCAGCAATCCGATCGCTACGGATACAGTGGACGCACTACCACAAATCGATCCGTTTTATACGATCCGTACGATACGTACGATGCGTACCTATGGACGCTTACCTTTGATTTTTGATTTTTAATCCCATATATTTTTCAGGTATGTTATCTGAACCATGTCTCATTTCATGTTCCCTTCATTGCTGATAGCATAATGCAGTGGCGGATCCACGAGATTTTTTTTCAATTTTTATCGGCTCCTAATTTCCAAATTTTGTTAGGGGCCGTTCATAAAATACGTTCGCATACAAGGGGGGGGAGGGGTCTGGCTGAGTGTGACAAGATGTGACAAGGGGGGACGGGGGGTATACGGCAACGTGACGTTCGCCGTTTATTATTTTTTGAAATCAGTAGATTTTGGTAGAAATCTACATGTGCGACATCTTCTAACGAATTCCTAAACTCGTCAGATTTTTTAATCAAATCTATAGTGACTCCATCTTTGCGAATGAATTTTCAATTGAGAATGCGAATTAATCTTGTTACAGTACACTGTATTTCACTATACAAATGAAACAAAATAAAGCGATTTTTTACTGTTTCATTGTGTTATTGAGCATTGAATCTTCTGATTATGTAATTAGAAAATCCTTGGACTTCTGAATAATAGAAATATTATTTATTATTTATATGTTCGTTATGAAAGATATTTATTAATTTATTTAAATTTTATTATAATAACTAAATAAATATTTTTAATTTTCAGAATTTGTGTACTATCATTTAGAATTTATCATACTCAGCAGGGGGGGGTCTTAGTTTTTGTGACGAAATATTTCTAGGGTGGGTCACAAAAAGTGTGACACAGCGTGACCATGGGGGGAAGGGGGTCAAAAAAAGCTGATTTTAGTGTGACGTATTTTATGAACGGCCCCTTAGGGAACGAAAAAATGTCACATGAGCAAGACAAAAAAATAAAATAGATAACATTTTTTCGCTTTGGAATTGAAGAACTTCAATAATTATTATTACATTCCATTGAAAACTGAGGAGCAGGCTACATTCAAACATTAGTAAATTTTCGAGGTTTTTTGAAAAATTCTACTAGAATTTCTTTTTTTTTTCTGGTTCAGTCGGTTCAGACGCTGGATCAAGCCGAGTCAAATATGAAAATAGAGTCCTCTTCATGTAGGTTCAAAATAAAATGCTTTTTTTTTAATTATCAAATTGCAATTTTTCTCGATGACACTTTAAAGAAAATTGACACTTGTCAGGTTTATCGAGGAAAAGTTCGAGAAATTTATGACAGTGCTGCCATTGGATCCTTTTTGGCGCAGTATTTGAAAAATTAGACTTGTTACATTTGTGATGAGTATTGTGTATGCCGGTAACGATTTGAATATACTATGTATGAGTAGAATATGCTGTTGATTAGGTTGAATCAATTCGATTCGATTTGAAAAAAGTTAAGTTTCGAACCTACTTTACCTCCTGGCTACACCTTCAAATTTTGCTCATGTCAATCTCTTTCACCTTTTTATATATATATATATATATATATATATATATATAAATTTTGAGTTATAGACCACCCTTGACCTGATCCTGGATCCGCCACTGGCATAATGTGACATAGCTTTGGAATTGATATTCTAGTTTCGACTTGTCAATGTCATGAGTACTTACGAACGTGTTTCCATTCTTATAATCATCACTTTCATTTCATCATCAACATCGACGTAATACTCTCGAAATAGATGGGATTGCGCTTGTAACCATCGATTCATGTTGTCTGATAAGGCAATTATAACATGATATTTTTTTATTCAGTATATCGAGGGGTTCCTATATTATTTCCGGGCTGATTCATCAAAGGTGTCAAGTACATGAAACGACAGCTAATTATGCTTTCGATTCTGTAACAGAATGCTCTACATCGAATTTCAGCAAATTCGGAAAAAAATGTTTGGGATCTCGTTTATATTCCCGTATCGATTTCGTAGCTGAGTGTTGTTATACTAAATAACATAAATTGAAATCTTTCAATATGGAGTTGTTGCTTCATTCATGAAAATTAGGAAATCGAAAATGTTTTTTCTTCCAGCTGAGTCCAGCATCATTCACATACTACAGCTTTTCCAATTGTAATTCAGATAATATAAGATTTTATTCAGAAAATATCAATTGTAATTCAGACTAGTCAAATGTAATTCGGAAGATATCAATTTTAATTCAGATTAGTCAAATGTAATTCGGAAGATATCAATTGTAGTCCAGAATAATCAACTGTAATTCAGAAAATATCAATTTTAATTCAGATTGATCAAATGTCATTCAGAAGATATCTATTGTAATTCAGAAAATGAACAACTTGCAGACGTATACGTTTGATCAAGAACACAAAAGGCATTCAGTACTGGCACGACAATTCTGAAAACACTGCAAAAACACCAATAGGGACAAAATTGATATTTACTATTTTCCCACACCAGTACTTCTGCATATTTCTAAGAAAAAGTGATTCTTAGACTATATAACGTATGGTTTGGGTGTCACACATGACCATATTACTTATGCTTGAAAAAGCTGCAAAATATTATAGAAATGTTTATATTATATGCAGTGTTATCATTAACTTGTTAATAATGATATCTTCATTCGGATATCATTTCTACTTAGGCGGTATATTATAGCTTCAATAAGTTTGAATATGTAATATTTGGGTATTTTTTGCTACGATTCGATTTAATAATATGAATTAATGATATTTATTCATACAACACAAAGAATATACAGAAAATTCACAATTGTGATGGACATATATGTATAGAAAATAACTGATACACTGCGGCTGCCCCAAGCAAGAACACAGTAATTGTATTTCAGTGAACATGTGGGAAAATGGGCGCCGAAATCATTTGATTTCTGTTTCGGAAAATCTATTTTTTCATATGTTCTCCCCATGAGCCACGCGTGAATTTTCCTCCATTATACTTAGAATCGATGTCCTTTCAACCCTATTCGAGGCTTGTATGCGAAAATGGGGCACCAAAATCTGTCGCTATCTAACGGTCTGATTGTCTCCATTGAATAAATAATCAAGAATTACATTTGATATTTTCTGAATTACAATTAACAAATTGTGAATTACAATTGACAAGATCTGAATTACAGTTTACTATTCTGAATTAAAATTGATATCTTCTGAATTACAATTGACTATTCTGAATTACAATTGACTATTCTGAATTACAATTGATATCTTCTGAATTACAGTTGACTATTCTGGATTACAACTGATATCTTCTGAATTACATTTGAATAATCTGAATTACAATTGATATTTTCTGAATTACAAGTGGAAAAGGTGTAGTAAGCTTGGCTTTGATAAATACCGGTAATATGAATATGAAACCTAAAGACTTTCTGAAATTTACTGTTTTTCGGCGAAACAAAATCTGACTCTGAGCTCAGAAACAAGCTACAAACAATGCGAGTTTATAATCCTCGTACAAAACAGTTGTGCATTGTTTGTTTCGAATTAGCGGCAATGGATTACTCGGATAATACCTCAGGAGACTATTACTTTGGTATCGCGTCGATGTGTGTACGACGGAAGATACGAGGCAAATGTACGTACTCGGACATAAAATGCTAACTGAACTTCTGTTAGGAAACTACTCGAGTGTATTGAGTGGATCTCGTGAAATATTCGGCTCCAACATCGTATTTACGAGCTGAAGAGGTTCGATGTTACGCTATTCTATGGATGTGATTACTGTGTTCGACAATGAACCACTTGTGAGGCTCAGTTAAAGAACGAGCAACGAGCATAACTAGTATTCTAGTATGATATCAAGCATAAAACAGGCACTGGAATGTTTTTCAGCCCAGAGCAGTTAGTTATGAAAAAGATTAAAAAAACTTGACATAGTCAGTGGGCATACTTGAAGACCGGCGTTAAATCAAATCATCTTTCGAACAATCTGTTCAGGCCAGTCTCAAATTACCTACACAGTAGGTTTCGGCTGGCACCATCCTTTCATTTTATTCCTTTCAACAGGTACATTATCGTACCTTTTCTCAATTTAATTTTACCAGTGTCGATTTTGTTTCGATATCAGTTTATGAAAAAGACGTACTGGGAAGTTTCGTCTTTCACTATTGAAAACCAACCATTCACTTCTTGTACAGCTTTCAGAACCACCCTGGCGCGTTTTACTGAACACCAGATTGTATTCAAAGCGATTTGTTGGAGATTCATTGTTATTTTTCTGGATTTGAAAAAAGAAAACAAGAAGAGCAGCTGCCTTCACTCCTCGTCATGCCAATTTTATAGCAGCAGAATAGTTGAATTTACTCATAAGACCTTCAGAACTATTTTCATCCTATGGCAATATTATTTTGTTAACTACAGATAAATCGAAACTGAACTGGACCTACGTTTACATGGATATGCTTGTAGTTTTTTCCTGATTGCATAACGGGCATCTCGGGATCGTTCGATTACCATACTGTTATAAGGGTCAATCATAATATCATAGTCATTTTAGAACTTTCCTTGCAGAAGTTTGCAAGAAAAGTCATCGTCTCCACCAATGCATCTTTGAATTCGGCTCCGTCTTTCTTTCTTTCTCGTATTGACCGTCCAATCTTTCAGTATCAACTTCAATTCTACTGTACTTCCATGTTCATTTAGTTGATATTCTCGTTCGCAGCAAGATTCCATAAACATTCCCCAAATATATTTGTGAGTGTTTTTTTTCTTTGATTGGCGCATTTATACTTTGAATGCTCTGCTCAAACGTAACATTTCGAAAGCAATTTGGAATGAAGTTGTCGAAATCAATCGTATTGTTGACATGATTCGGTCAAATTGATGGATATGATTAAGATGTCTAGAAACCCTGGTGTAGGGATTTATACCTGGGAAAGTTTGGGGTCCAAGTGGCGACACATGCCCACTATGATAATAGGCATCATGGCTTTTCGACATCAAATCAGTTCAGATGGCGTGTGCAACGAGAAGAGTTACAAATTTCCTAGGAAATGTATAAACGGCCGACCTGACGGCTAGCTATACTTTTACTTTTGAACGCTGACTGATCAACAACCTATATTATTCGTTTAGAATACTGGCCAAATTCCCTATAATTGTGTTCCTTTCATTCGATTTTGTTTTTTATGAGTATGACATCAGATTTTGCTCATTTTGTTGACTGCTCGCATCAAAGAATATAGTTTGTCGATCGATCGGTTGACTATGCACTTCCAATGAGCGTCAACTAGCGATGAAATGGAGAAACACACAACGATACGTAAAAATGACACTAATGACAGAGAAGTGTCGCCATAAAATTCTAAACAATATCGCATCAGTCCCAGCACCATCCTTCTAGACATCTTAGATATGAAACAAAATGACAAAATTCGAATGCTTGTCAAAACTGTCAGAACATTTTCCAAATAAGGGATCTTGCCAATGGAATACAGATGTTAACTGTTCAATATATAATTTTCAGTTGTAGGATAAAAATAAACTCTACGATAAATAAACCACTTCTTTCGAAAGCAGAGAAATACTTTATTTGCTCATCACTGTACTCAACATCCTGAAAATAGAAAAAACTTGTCACTATCTCTCCTTATCCTTTGTAGGCGAAAGTTTCAGTCAAGGAGCTGCTATTTATCAAAGGAATTCGTACTTTGATTAAATTTGCCTTTGATGTTTTAGTCTTCCGGATTGATGGACGGAGTTTTCTTTTCAGAGCATATTTTAAACTTTTTGTTTACAACGATTGAAGTATGTGAAAATATAATCTTAGTTCCTCATTCTTGGAGAACTCCATATCAACGTTGATTCATTTAATATAAAAACAGTGTTCATTTTATGTTCGTCGAGAGTTGTTTGGAAATATTGTCTCGAAATTATTGTCTCCAATGCCACGAGTTATCTATATCTAGGATTTTATATTCGATATAATTTGAGATTGAGCGGTTGATCGATTCGAAAAGTATCAATGACTCCAGATCATGAACAGAGATATGTTATGTTTTCATCTGCTCATTCTCGTAGTTGTGAATAATATCATTTCGCATGAAAGAGATACGAATTAGTGAGTGTCGATCATATGAATCATGAAGTGAACAGGCATAATTTTATTGAAAAAGGAAACACGAAGTCATCCCCACAACAAATTTAATTCCTAAAGAAACTATGTCCTAGTTAATAAGACATGTTTCGAACATATGTATGTTCATCTTCAGTTAGGTACAAAAAGGCTGAAATAGAGTTAACAATGAGAAAACAGTAGAAGTGATTTTTTTCACAAGATACTTACGAAAGTTGGGAGATCAAAATTGACAAACTACATATTAACTATCCTTAAACTACTTTCGAGAACCAAAGTGGTTCAAGAAGTTGAATTATATGTTATAAGATGGGGGTGGAACCCCAGAATAATAATGAAAACTGCATTACAACTTGGAAAAATTAACAAACACCATGCAAATGTGGCGTGGGTAGACAACAAAATGGACGAAATCGTGAAACAAAAATTGAGATATAATCATCAAGGAGACAAGTGAAGGCACCTAGGAGTAATAGGGCAAATCAAAAATCCAAAAAAACTAGAAAACTTTAAGAAGTTTGAAGGTTCAGTCTTTAGGAGACAGATGTCCTTACTGAAACTAATAATTAATTATTTTGATAATAGATTGTTATAATGCAAGTAAATGAATTTGAACAAGTTTTTTTTATGATTTAACATAAGGGAGAAACAATGTCTTCTCTGTGACTGAAAAAAATTCAATTATGGGAAGAGAAAGTAAAAATAGAATCAAAAAAAGGTACACAATCAAAGTTAATCTGATCATTAAGGAATTATAGAAAGGTTGTTTCGAAATTTGATTAATATGGAAAATTTCACTGATATTGAGTAGCGCAACTTTATCACAAATATGAACTATATCGAAATCTGTTTCTGGATTGAAAAAATGGTTAGAGTTAATAATGTGGTTAGCAAAAGAATTATCAGTTAAAATTTCAAAAGTGTTATCATGATTTTTATATTTATTTATCATTCTAATATGTTCTTCAAGACGTATTTTAAAATTACGACCAGTTTGTCCCACATAAACACTATTACAATCAGGATGGGAACACATCAATTTGTAAACTCCAGATTTTTCCATTAAGGGGATTTTATCTTTATTGTTAATGAAGTTTTTTCCTTATGAATTGTTAGTTTCAAATGGAATACATAAATTATTATCTGCTTTATTGAAAATGTTTTTGATACTGTAAGATAGTTTTCCTAAAAAGGGGATAGAGTTAAATTTGGTGTATTTCGTGGGGGTACGAAGGTTGCAATTAACGTTTTTAAGGACATGACGATCGTATATTTTTTCAATGATATGGAAAGGATAACCATTATTACAACCTATTTGCCGGATTATGTTCAGTTCTAGGGGGAAATTCTCTTCGTGTTTCCTTTTTCAATAAAATTGGTCTTCCACTTTGAGTATGGACTACTACCTTCGTAGGCATATTTTTTTTTAGAATGTGGTTCATTCGAAATATGACTCGCGTTCCATTCTCCAATCAATAGTTTTCATTGTTATATGCGCTAGTTACATTGTAACCAAGATGCATATAACCCTGGTGCGTTGACTTATACCTGAAAAGTCGTAGTCATAAACTCTCGATATCTGGCATTCTTGATTTTGAAGAAATATAACTGAAGAAATCCCTTCGAGAGTTTGTCACCAGAGGCGCACCTCACGAATCTGGTTTCGAAGCCTACCCTGATCCACTGAAATTTTAATCTGTGATGCCGTGAACGTCAACGGTCCCGCCTTTCGATTAAATCGAATTTATAAGTTATGTCGTTATGTCATGAACCATAACTTGATGCTTTTTCCTTTCGCTTTCAAGTTGATGAAATATGAATTAAAATCTCTGTGAATGTGATTTTAAATGTTCCTAATCAATGGTTGTGAGTGAAACTGGGAAGTATAGTGGATATCTGAGGAACCGAAGATAGGTAAGTAATTTTTCCTCTTTATTCATAGTGTTCAAAAAATGAAAGGTAATTGTAACGTGATTACGAGCCGATGATATGAGGGAAGTAATACATGTTATGCGAGCGATTTATTATGAGTTTCGTACAGGGGATTAGTGAATTGAATCGTGCACTCCTCAAATGATGTATATCATTTCAAATCGATTTGAGTTGTTCAAGGTATACCTATTCTATCAAAATCATAGCGAGTATATATCTAGGATGTGACGAGGAATCTGAATGTTCGGATTCGGTAGTTTTAGTGAAGCTCCTTGTTTCATTATGGAATTTTGTTCAGATCTCTCTGGATGGAGAATTTACCTCGAATATCTATACTTCTTGTGGCTCGATCCTGACATTCTAGTAATCTATTGACATGAAAAAGTTTCACAACATGAACTGGTTTTTCAAATTCAAATCGAAGTGTCAAACTTTTCAAAAAAAAATTGATAGGTTTCTATTGGACGAACTTGGCCTTACATATTTTGTATACTGATGATTCTATTGGTGACGAAAAATCCCGTGAGGATTCAGCCAATAAGACCGTCGGTATCGACATTCACTTGTAAGCTGCCGCCTGGTTGGAAATGTAGCCTAAGAAAATCGCATTTGTATCACTACCTGTGTCACTACCTACCGTCAAGAAATATAAGCTCTGGCTTCAGTTCCTCAGATCGAGAGGATTTGACTAAACAAAAGCATATCAGTCGACGCACCAGGGTTATATGCATCTTGATTGTAACGTAGCCAAAGCAACGATCAATGTTTTTATGGAATAATTCCCAACATACTTTTTGATAACATCAGGTCAGATGAGAATTTATCGATAATAATATTCGATAAAACTTATTTTCCTAGAAGATATCAAACCTATAACTTCAGTTGTGAAAGCCAGCATGGGTATCCACCCATTGGGATGTTCTGTAACCACAGCCGTGCTTTCGATTGCATTAATCAAAAATCTACTGTTATCCAAACTTTAATATCACGGTGTGCAGGATGGATAGAAAATTTTATCAGAACAAGAAATCGGTGCGTTGAAGTGACCTCCAGGGTTCGGTATAAGGTCCCATGTTATTCATTTTATACACAAATGATCTGCCAAAATCGTTTCCTGGTATGAATTTTACAGCTCATGCTGATGATACATTATTGATAAATATCTCACAGAAACAACGACGCTCTGAAATAACAATGTGGACTCACGTTGAAAAATATGGTGCAACCAACTTTATCTCTTATCCAATTCAAGCAAAACAAATGTTCTTAGATTTCATCAGTATCAAAACAACGTCGGTAGTTTTGACTTGAGTTTGTGTAATAAGATGCTCCGGCCGCGCCGAGATTAATGTAAATTTTTGCGCTTGCATATAGACCTTAACCTAAACTGGAAGGAACATTGCGGCCATCTAAATTCTATACTTTCATCATTATCATACATGTTTAGAAATCTCTGAAGTGTCTTAACTGAAACTCAATTAATTAATCTATATGACGCCCAGGTCGAGAACACGCTGAGGTACGGAATATGTTTGTGGGGCGACTCCACAATGGCAATGAAAGTTTTGTGGCCCAAAAGATTATTATACGCATAAACCAAAGGGGTGAAATCTGATCACACTTGTCGTGAATTAAAAAAAATGAATATTCCCACCTTCCCGAATTTCTATATTTTCAAAATGTGTATTGTCGTATTTCAAAATAAAAGTTGTTTCATCAAAAAAAGTGCGATACACAATCATAGTATTCGTTGCAGTGAGAACTTACATCTAGTAGCGTCTAGAATTGATCTATCATACAAAGCTCCATTCAGACTTGGTGCGTGCTCAAATTAAAACTGAAACAAGTTTTGGTCGATGACTGTTATTATTGTATCGATATTTTTTTGTGCTAGCTGAAACTAAGTATTTTCCTTTTGTGTTTCACGTTTTCCTATGCAATATGTACTATAATTTAAATTGGAATACATTTTATTCGGCATAAACTGAAAGGATCAAATGAAACCATCGGCGTTGATTTATTTCAATTCAACAAGATCGGATCGAAAACAAATTACCATCAATGTCAAAGTTATCAAGAAATGTCATCCATCAGATTGATACAAAATATTCAATGATCTGTCGATATCCGTTGAATGCGATTATCAAATGGTGAAAATAATAAATAGAAAAAATTTGAGACTGTATTTTCCACCTGAACTTCATATTTTTCTGTTATATAGAAGATGATATCACAAAATATTCCGGTCTGAATTCAATCGTCTGAGATATGTTTTCAATAGTCAGTAATAATATATTTGTAACTCATAAAAACAATCTCATAAAAATAAATCATCACATGAAGTAGAACCACAATTCTCATCAAATATTAACAATTATAACAATGCCTCACGCTTGAGGAAATTCAAGAACAATTGTCAATACTTAGGAATTATTTTTACTGCAAAACCACTCTTCATGAGAAAATATTATATGTAGTCTCTCTTCTCTGACGAAACTGATGATCTTAATACGTAGTTGTGATTAACCCTTTAAATGTGCCGTAAATCCCCGTGGTAAAAACGGTCTTGACTGAATTTAATCACACCTACAGAAAGCTTATAATGGAGAACATGTTCGGTGTTGGTATTAGGTGTGTTGATTGTTCAATAAAATCTATCGGAATTGTGGTGTAGTGACAAAATCGGGTCAGCAAACTGCTGACGAAACTGCCGAACTTCAAACCCCTCGATGAGAGCCACCAGTCGTAAACTGTTTCCTGGGAGTTTCTAATGTTGTTTCGGATCATTGGAGCAAACGTGCCGTAGGATTATCGCCCTACGAAATGTATATATAAAGGCAACAATTCGAAACTGAAACAAAGTTGGATACATTTTAGATGAATTTAAGAAACCGATTATTCTGGTTGGTTTTCCTAAATAACGTGAAATAACGTGAAGTTGATCTCCGATTTCCAAAGGAGCACTCTTTTATTTTGTGCCAAAAAATTATCTATATGTCCCCAACTCGTGATGATTTATAAGTCACAGAAAAAAAATTTTTTGATTTTTGCTGTGAGAACAAATTGAAGAATACAAATCGAACTATTCAACGCCAGTCAAGCCAAATAGAAAGACTAGTAGATGTTTCAGCTGAACCCCTTTTTCCATTTCATTATATCCATTTATTTATAAAAGTTTTATTATTCTTTATATCCTCTATGGAAATAATCATTTTCCATATTTGAACGTTAAATTGCACATTGACAGGATGGCCCCATTCAACTGGAAATATTTGGTTCACTATTTCAATTTCATTCAAACTCACATTTCCATATCAACGCATCGTGAAATCTGATTATGAAATTCCTCCCGAATTGTATACATCAAAAAAATTCTCATAATTTTACAACAAACGCATTAAATTCGTTCAAATGAATCAGGAAATTGCTACCAACCGTGAGGAAATAATATAACACCACAATGAACAATTAAATTTTGGGTTTTTAAACCTATAGTTTCGATAAACACGTTAATAAAAATTCTCCATGGAAAATATCAATCGGATTCATTCGTATAACGCCTCAATAAGTCACATTAAATGTTTTTCATCAAGGTAAGACGATAAAAGTGTTTTAACATGTTACCATCACATTTGGTGAACTATATATCTGAATTATCTATGAGACCAGTGAGTGTTGTGTTCGCTAAATATAATCGTTTATAACTATTTAACATAGTTTTCGGCAGCTCTTCCAGAGTGTTTTTTATTTCCTCAAATAGTATTATATTGAACAAGAGCGGATATGGCTATTTGTTGGCCGCCCTGTCACCTCCGGCAATGCTCAAACTTCACCTTTCAATTGTTTTTAACGAAAGCCATTGCCAAATTTTATCTGTACTGTCATAAAGGAAATATAAGTACCTCTGGTTGGTCATTGTAACAGAAATAATGAATTGATAAAGAATGAATGAGTGTTCCCTTCATATTTCTTCGAATTTCGACAAAGATTGACGATGTGAGATTTTCTACACATGCGAAAATATGACAAATTCTCGTACCCGGGTTGATCAGTTGTGACGATCTGAGTGGAAAAAGCACACACTCAATTTATTCTTTCACGGTTTTCATTCACGACTGCGAAATAAATGTACGTATAATCCCGTTTTCATCTTTCACATTTTTCACTCGCTACTGTCAGACATTCGTGCACTGAGAATAGTAATTGAATTACTCCGTGTTGTATCTCACGTATGCGGTACTTCAATCGCTGGATCCTATTTGATATAGAATGCGTTCGTGATAGAATAAAAAACAATTAGTTCCTTGATGGCGCGCAATGTCTTGGTAATACAAAATGAGCCGCTGTTTTGTACGTCTACGAAGAAAAAAAGGACTCGTGAGACCAACAGACAACTTTTATATTGAAATTTTTTAAATGTGCAGTTCTACGAAGTAGAACAATACCAAACTCATTCTGAGAGCCCTGGTAGAGAGACTAGAGAATACAGCAAGGTTATTCTCGGACCCGTCGATCATGAAACGTGGCAGAGTCATTGCCCAACACGACAGAGATAAATTGTCAAATGAAAAATCTCTGCCCCGTTGGGAGATCGAGCCCACAACTTTTCGATTATGACATGTGCACAGAACCACATCGCCAACTCCTTTTTCCTAAATTGATATCATCGGACAGAGTTTTCAGGTCACTTGATAGTATCCTTAAAGATTATTTCTTGAAAAAATCTGAGCTGTTGGTTTTGTTCTCATACAATTTTTGTTCCTGCTAGGGAGAAAGATTTAGAGAAAACTGCATACGCATATGAAAAATCAAACACGATTTACCGGCTTCCTTTGGAAGGTGATTCGGTCTTTGGGGTAGTAGATTATTCGACTTCCCATCAAAAATTGATCTCTTAATGTGACGAATGATGTTATTTGTGTTTTATAGATGTAATCATGCATCAGATAGCGATTCGAAGGAATACTCTCCTTTATGCTACTGAGCTTCTGATAATGTTTATTATATTTTTCAAGGCCAATAATTGATATATTGATATGAATGTAGGAACTTACTTTTAGAATGAATTGAAACGAACATAAAATAACAAGAAAAATAGAGTGAATTTCAATTTGGATGTTGACAGACATTTTTTGACGGATGTTCTAGGTAGGTAGGTATAATTTTTTTTCTGATTTTATATATGATGATTCAAAAGTTGAGAACTCTACCGAGAATGGAAACATGAATATGTTTTACCTAATTGTCGATGTTAGTCCTACTCAGCATAATACTTTATTTCAAACATTTCCAAAAATGATCTTCAGGTCAAATTCTATTCGTCATGCAATTGAACTATATGGATGATTTGATATAATTCATGGCTTTACCTGAACTGGTGGATTTGATATACCAACTGAGAATTATTGTATTACCTTGCGGTCAGATCAAACGTGGATCCATAGGGATCATAGTAAGCCAGTGTTTCTTCACACTAAATTTCATGAGCTTGAGTGGTATATTACTGGAAAAGGATATTACATCCGAACTTTTAACCTCATAGTCTGGAGGACTATTCCCCCCCAAGTTATGCATCCCCTTCAGATTCCAATGACATCAATCCTTTCAACGACTACCAAAAAACATCAATTGAAAGCGAGCAGAGGAAGTTTAAAATTTGATGGACAAAATCCCACGAGAGGTATTTATCATAACATTATGTTGTCGTGATTCGACATGACATTTATAGAAAAAAGGAGAATTATTTTTGGTATAAAAGTCTTGCATGAATTGATTAATTTATCTGAGCAGTACTGTTCATTAAACCGAGATCAATTTCTTAGTACCAAGAATCGGAGATCGACACAATCTGAAGTTCTATTGCGAACCACCACTTACAAACGTTATGCTACGATCACCATTGAATTTTATGTGCAGTAGCTCCAATAAACTGTGTGAATATTGCTACATTCATTTCGACCCCCTAAACGTCGTGATATGATATATCATCAACCACTTTTGATACTGCTAAATTGTAAGATTTGTAACCTTTTTTGTGTTATATATTTAATTTTCATCCCTCTCTCAATTTTTCATATGAACATTTTATATATTCTTCTTAGAATTTACTTTCATATATTCTACATTTCAATATTTTCAATACTCACTTTGTAATAATAGTAGTTCCTGTAACGGGGTACTCCTGTTGGAAATAAATTGATTTTTTTATAATCTTTCAAAATTATTACTGTATTAAAACAAAACATCGAAACAATGAATTGAATATGTTCTAAATCGAAATTTGCAGATCACTTCTCTATGAAATCTAGTGTGTAGCATGCAATACCTGCCACAAAAAATATATTGGTCGAACTAGTCAGATCTTGAAATCTAAACTAACTCTTCGAAAACGTGGCTTTAAAATCAATGAAAGATATTATGCTATCACGAAATATGTTTTCTGTGAACTATGAGGAAACGAACAGAATTTAACCAAACGATTATTTTCAGGAATGGTTGAAAACAAAATAATGAAGACTGTTCGAATATAAGGTCTGAATTGGGTGAAATATTCTTTCTTGGTAACATTCTTGGTAATTAATTCTTCAGGTATAAAATTACAGAAAAAATAATACATACTTCTTTCGTAAAGTGTCCGTCAACTTTCGAATTGAAATGTGCTCCATTTTTCATGTTATTTTAGTTTTTTCGTTTCAACTTAATTCACCAATGAGTTTATACCCTTCATTTATACAGTTATTATTGAAACACATATTTTCATAATTTTTTCAATCTTATGAATTTTTGTCATTTACTGCTCATACAATATTGATGTTACTCTATCGATACCTCGAAAATTACCTCATCCAGAAATATCAACATAATTGAAATATGCGACCGAGTAATAGACCAGGAGGTGGTGACAGCTGACGTTCTCTCATTTTAAAATTCCGTTACTTTTTCTTGCACACTGCTGTGTAATGTATTAGTGAATATCATTTTGAGCTATAGTAATGAATGAAAAAACACGAAAATTCCCCACAGAAAGAAAACCGTTTTTCCTCATGGGGTGCACACGCTCGGCTGTAAGGAACCTGTCTATTTTTTATATTTCAAGGTTGATTATCAAAATGGGAGATCGTCACATGACACCACCTCCTGGTCCTTGAGCGACCCTCGTCTCCTTCATAAGATACATCTTATCACGAAAGTTTATGATTTCGAGAAAGGGAAGACATTTTCACATTTCTCGGGAGAACCATATTCACGAACATATTCGTCAAGAAGTTTCAGATTCCTTGAAATCATGACCTGATTTGTATAACAATACAATTCAAGTATTTGCTTTTGTTAGTTTCAAATTCTCAATATAATGAAAGAATGCCTCCGTACTGTAGAGAAGCATTACTAGAATGTCATGTCGGTATTTCTAATACATAACAAATATCGACGTTCGGCTCATTTGCCGTGAGGGAATTCAATTCATGGACTCCGTCATTTTCTGCTCTTTCATATTGTCTACGCCGCATCATCCATTTCAGATGAATGTCCCTTGGTTCCTACTATTCCAAGTATGTTGAGTTGGTCTCATCACAATGATCGATAAAATTGAACTGTTGATGGAGACGTATACGTATTTTTTCAGTGTCTACAGAGAACTCATGAAGAATCAGCAAAAACTGCCGAATCATTTTTTTAACATTTCAACTCTTCAAAACATGCGTTGACTAACAAATCGTCTCGATTAATCAAATAACTTTTTCATTCCTAGTTCCAAGTGCAGATTGGTGAATTCCATGAAATATGAAGTCACATTAACAAATGTTATGAACATCATTGTGAATATGAGTTTGAGAACGCAAAAGAGAATCGTTGAAATGTCTGAAGCAGTTAGGCCAGTCGTCAGAGTAATAGTGTTTTTTTTTGGTTTAGTGTATATAACAATGTGAGTTTCAAAAATCTTGATTTGTGGATACTATTATCCAGAAATTTTTCACTTTTTGCTCTTAAAAATATCAGGAAACTGCCAGATTCACTGGACGTCAAAAAAATATTGCTATTGAATTACCAACAAAAAATGTATACAGGGCTTTTCATGATGAGCGTTAATTATCCGTTTCTGGCAAACTATTCAACGGATCAACCTGAAAATTTGACAGTATGCATAAATCAATATGACCTACACGCCTAAAATATTTTAGACGATGCGGCGTTGTCGCTTCCACCATAAAGTAGCAGCTTCTTTGATTTTTCAAATGGAACACCCCGTATATAATATCATATTATGATTCATTATCGCTTTGTCAACAAATTCATATATTATTTCAAATTTGACATTGAGTGGGGGTAAACTATGAGGATCTTCACTCCGAGTCATATTTTCATTTGCCTCATACAGAGTCTTCAAAAAATGCAGATACTTTGATCTCATGAAAGAATCAGTGGAACCCATTTATTTCAAATGGAACACCCTGTATATTTCAACATTTTTGAGCTTTACATTCAGTTTCAGATTGATTTTTTTCAGATAATACTATTAAGATTTCGAACCGTTTTCGAGATAAACTGTTTCAAACGGAAATTGATAGGTTTTCATCACTCATTTTTGTAAAACAGATTCCGTTTGATGTTTCTCAATTAGTCACAGATGATACAATCAAAATTATAATAATTAAAATACTCTTCAACCATCGAATGCAACTTCTCTTCAAACAATAGTTTTATTGACGCTGAAACACGAAGTGAAAATAATAAACCCATAAATTACTGAATTAATTTAATCGTCAGTGTATTTCAGAATATGTTCAAACACATCTCCACCTCTACTTGAACGAACATGTAATCTCTTCAAAAGATTGTCATGTGTAGCGTTTCTGATCAAGTCTGGAGTCAAACTATTGAAAGCAGTTGTAACTCTCGATTTCATATCTTCCATTGTTGTTATTGGAGTACAGTAAGCCATATTTTTAATGAAACCCCACACGAAATAATCGAATGGATTGCCATCTGGTGTTCTAGGAGGCAAACGAAAAGGTCCATTATTACCAATCCATATATCTGTCTTCGAAGATTTCAGTTAAAGCTTCGCTGACTGAATGAGAATTATGGGGTGGAGCACCATCCATTTGGTACCATACACGTTCTCTTCCTGGTCCATTATTTAAAATCATTTGAATTCCATTCCTCAGTAAATCTTCATATTTTGATGCATTCAAATTTTCATCATAAAACTCGATATAAAAAATTGACCCATTTTCAATTGCACAAAATACATTAAATCTTTCTTGAAAACCCCTTTGGCGGACAACATGGGGATTTTCTGGCGCCCAATAACTATTGTGTCTATTGAAAACTCCATTTTTTGTGAACTTGACCTCATCTGTCCATATGATATAGGGATTTATGCTTATTAAGAATTCGACAAATTGTCACGTAGGGTATACCTATCTCCCTTTCAGCTTCGTGCAGAGAAGCATTTGGAAATGCATGAAAGTATCCCAAAACTGTTATACCATTGTCATCATCATCCACTTTGGTCTTCTTACGAATGATTTTTGGACGGAATGATCCATTCAACCTACAGTTTTTCAGTAGTCAATTTATCAAACATTATTTTTCGGCTTCGGAAGTTGTGGATATCTTTCGTGGAATACTCGGCATGTTCTACTTGCAATTCTATTGCACTCACCATAAATTATTAATAAATTCAAGAAATCTTTATTACTGTAACCTAATCTTGACATTATTCTATTATAATTGGTAGCTATCACAATCAGTCAAAACCACCAACGAAAGTTAAATAATTGGTTTATTTATTATTCCAAAGCACACAATTAAAAAATATCAATGTGCACTGTTGTATGTTAGAGACCAATACCTCCATGTATAAAAATTGTCAGGTTGGTACATACCAATTTCGAATTGACTGATCTGAGACAGTTGAAAAACTGGATCAAAAAGAAATATTACTGAGTATGAAAAAAAGTTGAATATCCAAAATGAGTGATGAATTCCAGAAAACGAGCAAGAAAACCACGTCAGTTTCCGGTTGAAACAGTTTATTTCGAAAACGGTTCAAAAAAGAAATAGTATTATCTGTACAAAGTCAATCTAAAATTGAATGTAGAGCTCAAAAATGTTGAAATATACAGGGTGTTCCATTTGAAAAATTGATTTCCACTCATTTTTTCATGAGATCAGAGTATTTGCATTTTTTGAAGACCCTGTATGAGGCAAATGAAAATATGACTCGGAGTGAAGATCCTCATGGTGTCACTCCACCCCATTTCAAATTTGATCGTTTTAGTGCAAGAGAGTTCAAGATTATCAGCATTCATAAAAGTTCATGTTTGGTAAAAAAAAATATCGAAATTAATTTATATCTTCTAAACGGTAATAGATAGGTATAAGGAAATAGTTTATGAATTTGTCGACAAAGTGATAATGAATCATAATATGATATTATATACCGGGTGTTTCATTTGAAAAATCAAAGAAGCCGCTACTTTATAGTAGAAGCGACAACGCCGCATCGTCTGAAATATTTTAGGCGTGTAGGTCATATTGATTTATGTATACTGTGAAATTTTCAGGTTGATCCGTTGAATAGTTTTTCAGAAACGGCTAATCAACGCTCATCATGAAAAGCCCTGTATATGTGTATAATATATCAATAATTTTAAAGGTGTGAAAGCTGACACGTCGACTTAAATGTAGTGGAAATAATTCAAAAACACCTCCTTTTCTTAATTCAACTCAGTGCAATTTCAGAGCTTTGGACAAGAAAAAACGCATTGAAATATACAAGAACTTAAATATGAAAGCAGAAGAAAGCGATTAATCGAAATTCACTGTGTTATTCAGTTGTCGAAACTGCCTTCTTTTGTCTCTTAACTCATTCCCAAAGCCTCTGACGGAAAAAAGACATGCAATATTTCACAAACTTCACTAAGAAGACGAAAATCACTCTAACAATTAGTTGCCGAGTAGAGCAGTGTTTTCAGGCTATTACTTGTGAAAATAACCCGGTGATAAAATTATGAGGCGGATGGGCCCTTATTCATGATCTACTATGTCAGCTTTCTGATTAACCCCATACCAATTCGCTTGTTTTGTGCACCGCTTTTAAAGTGTGTGTTGAATCATTAATGATTATTTTTTTCACTTGTCAAAATGTGACGTTTTTGGCATTTCAACCAATAGTAGCGGGTTATTCTATGGTTATTCTAGCCAATCATTGGCTATTATATTTATAAAACGGCCTGGTACTTTCGATAAAACGTTGTTTACCTTTGAACTGTCAAAACTATACGGTTTACCGCGTCGATTCTATTAAACTGGCTCATATTTATATAAATGATCATGAAGGAAGAGTTACCTTATTATTAATAGTCATTCATTTTTCACTTTTTCAGCATAATAATAACATAACACATTTCAATGAACACTCAAACACATAAATAACTCATGGCCCCAACTTTGTGACAGATATAGCGAACGACCCATTCAAATATTTAAGGTTTCCTTAACTCGAATGAAGATGGCGTACAATTAGTTTTTATTGAATACAATTCATTTTTTGTTGTATGAGAAGAAACCGTTGTATGAAGATTTTGATACAACGACATAAAGAATGATTTTATGTTCCTTCTGGCGCGATTTTGTATTTCATAAGAAATTTTCAATTATCAACATTGTACAGCTCATCCAATCCATCTTGGCACAGAACTAATAGCGTATATGCCCAGCAATCTCTTTGAAGTATAGTAAGATAAAAAACCACCTATTATATGTGTGTTACTGTGTTGGAATTTATTCCTAGAAAGTGTTTTTTCTTTCCTCCTGGTCAACACTACCAGTGTGCGACTGGAAAAATATCTGAGTTTGTGCCAAGATGGATTGGATAAGCTGTACAATGAGAGGTGTGACGCCATCATTTGGTATCGTCGGCAAGCATTATCATATTCACTGCGTTAGCTTCATATCTCTTCTGGATCATAGAGGGCATACATCGTTGTTTGACATTTCAAATTTGTGAAATTTTCACCTATTCTCCTTTCCTCCTTATGTAAATGAAATACTGATCAATTAAATTGTTTTTCCTTCTATTTGTTCAAAAAATGATCTCTCCAAATACCACGAGTCTTTCAAATTTAATAAGATAAATTTTCGTTTTCGAAACATTCAAACTTTTTTATTTTGAGGCAAAAGCATTCAAACAAACCGAATTAGATAAAATCACTCGTCCTACGGATTCGTGATTTTATCAATCGGTTTGTTTTCATACTTTTGCCAAATAAAAAAGTGGAAAATGAAAATTTATCGATTAAATTTGAAGGACTCGTGGTATTACCTTTGATAATTTTCGTGTCCGTCATGTTGCTGTGAATCCAATAATGTTCACAGAGCTTCCAAATACGTTAACGTATCTTATACCAAGGGTCAGCTTATTGGATAGCTGTTGATGGCCCAATGCCACTAACGGTGTTGCTTTGACGGTGAAATATAGAACTGCACGCCAGATTCCTACAACAATTGCTTTGTTCAGTTGAGCGCTCTCAATTATGTATTCAAATGGTCCAGAAAATGCCCCGAAATAGTTTTGCTGCTCCGAAATCGCAGGAATAAAGGGATATGAGTTATTATTCAACAACGGAAGCTCGACGAACGACGAGCTTTGCCAAGCTCGCCGTGTTTTATTTGCATGAAAATGAGGAATTTTATTATTCGAGTTTCGGAGTGAATATGTGTCTTGGTTCGAAGAGTCTCGGAAAGAAGAACATTCGGGATTCAACTTTTTGTGGCGGAACTGAAGCGGAAGTGGGTTTTACAAATAGAGTCAATCGTATAGCAGACGTT
Organism: Zygogramma bicolorata; assembly: GCA_032362365.1. NCBI lineage: Eukaryota > Metazoa > Arthropoda > Insecta > Coleoptera > Chrysomelidae > Zygogramma > Zygogramma bicolorata. The sequence goes on along the minus strand of JAVJAQ010004390.1, from coordinate 155,258 downwards.
TAGTACTCTTTTCCGGGATTTTGTGTTCACTTTCCTTGAAAGGAATGGTTTCAGGAAAGAGGAAGTCGGTATTTTGAATATAGTTTCGATTCACAGGCCCAAATCAGTAGTTTCTACATTTCTTGGTTTCGTGATTGTTATCTCTATCAGCTTCTTTTTTCAGTGGAAAAGAGATTGTAGATTCGATTTTCAATGTCATTTCATGTTTGTATCATTTTCATGTGTGAACATTTTTTTTACAAACATCCTAAGGAAATCGATTTGTGTGACACCAAATACCAATTTTCGATAATTCTTTAATGCCATAAGTTGAAAACACCACCGGTAATTCAATATCCGCAGACACTGAATTAAATGAGAATTGAAAAATATTAGTGCGATATAACATAATTCGATGCCGGCTGCTAAGAACGAAAACGACAAGTCACTTATCTTGGAATAGAAGTTATGACAAACCACATGACATTAATTGTTATGCCCACCAATCATTTTTCGGTTATATGAAATATTGTAGTATTGTTGTTCAACAGTATCAGTTTTTCACTAAAACCGTTATACATTCATCATTATTAGTACACTACTAGCAACTTTCGAGTCCTTTGTTCAGTGGTGCTGTATACTCAAGGATGATTGCACAAACTGTCAACTTGGAATTCGAAAGTAACATACGAACTTCGTGAGTGGTATTCTTTCTGATTTCCATTGTCTATATGATTAACCTTATTCAAACCTGTATACTCTCATCATTGTTTTCTGCTCATTTGCTTTAGATGTTTTACAGTAATACATTAAATTGTTTCACCCTGTAATGCAATTACATTATTAGTAATTTATTGTTTGAATTCAGATTATTTTGTTCTTATATTCTTTTTTTACAGATTTCAATATAGTTAATTGTATAGATGTAGATGTAGACAATGAAAGAACAAACCCATTGTAGAGCAAGATCCCGCGACCATCAGACATTCATTATTGTATAAAAGCTGAATTTTTATCTGCGCAAGTTTACAATACATGTGAGAACAATCAGTGTCTATGGAGTCAAGTTCATTTTCAGAAAACTTCCATCATTTTAAGCGTGTTTCCAGGCAAAACATCGCACTCGTGATTTTTCATCCATGTGCGGACAATGGTCTGCTAATAAATTTGGGTGTCGAAGAGCTCTGGGGCGTCTTACCGATTTTCATGGTAGCGAATTTGCTATTTCAACTGTAGAGAATACCAGAGAAACCCTCAGTGCTACTGGGTCAGTTGGTGTATTCAATCCAGATTTCCTACCTAACAGGATTGGTATCCTGGCAACTAACAACTGCCTATTGTACCGAGCCATTCAGGAAAATTCTGCCCCGACCGCGGTTCGATTAAGCCGTGAAATAGTCAAATTGAATATCAGGACCGCGCCTCAGACAGTTTGGCCACACCGACCGTCATAACCAGTTCATATTTTTTCATTATAATGTTGGTAAGAGCAAAAAATAGTTTTTCGCCTCCCTCTATCCAAAGTATACATTTCTTTACACCATTGTAGGGAGCAAAGTCGTTCTTTTTGTCTCTCTAGGGAGAAAAATTGAATGTGACGTTTGATACGTCATCAATGATATAACTTATATGCCATTGACGACCTAAACTTCATTCTATTATATAAATATAAATTTTACCGTTCATTTATAAGACACCTTGTATTTTGCAAAGTGGTACAAATCAGTAAAAAATAAGGTAAGATATTATCAAGAAGTTAATATATTGAAAAAATAAAAGTTAAACGTCAAACATAATAATAGAGCTACAGCAATACGCTATATTCATGATTCCGCAAAAGTATTCTACACGCCATCATAGCGCAAAGTGTTGATTTTCAAACATGGTTCCTGATAGGTAAAAAGGGAAATATAGGTGTGAAGACCTTTTTTTCTTTTTTCTTTCATCTTTGTTATGTAGGTTTTCGTAATTTCATGAATTCCAAGAGCATGCTATTTACTGTCCCTACTTCTTAGTTTTAGTTCTTTATTAAATTGTATTCGTTAGTTTCATATTTTTTTCGTTTTGACTTGTTATTCGAGGGAGCCGGAAAAATAATATGTATAACATGGGAGTAAAGTACCTTTTCCTCCCTTGAATGATTACTGTCGTCCGCTTCGCGTCGGGCAGTAAACTTCACTCGGGAGGTAAAGTAGCACTTTGTTTCCCTGGTATACAAAAAGCTAATTCATTTTCTATCAATTTGTAATTCGTATCTGAATATAATTTTCAAGGAACACGATTCAACAAACTTCATTTAGAGATCAATTTCCCTTACCAAATTGATATTATATGCAGTAGAAGCGCGTTTCGCTAACAAGTTAAGCATCATCAGGAGAAGAAAATTGATTCTTAATCTGAAGATTAGGGTTAGCTGTTCAAATACTTGACAGTTTGCAGGAAGTGCTTAGTTTTTTGTTTCGTTATTGACTTTGTTAGTTACTACTGATTATTCTAATAAATTTTTCAATTATAAACTAAAATGCAGCCTGAAGGGATAGGTCCTTCACCATCCATTCCATTTTTACATTTTGCTATTCCTAGACTCTCAAATGCATCGAGAAGCCTGATGTCATGCACATGCTTAATCTAGAGCATGTTGGGCGACACTGGATTTTTCTACCCTTCCTTATCTAATGTGTACAAAGTGTTCCTTGAAACGAATTTCAATAGCTCTCCGGCTCTGGCCAATGTATTTGTTGTTGCAATCTTGACAATTGATTTCTTTAATTTCTGACTATTCTATGCTTTCTTATTTATATTTTGGATTACCAAGGAGCTGTTGTAATTCATGAATAAGAAAGAAACGGAAGGGTAGAAAAATCTAGTGTCGCCCAACATGACCACAAAATTGGTGAACGCAACCTGAAACTGATGAAGCATGTGCATGACACCAGGCTACTCGATACATAGGAAAGTGTAGAAAAAGCAAAATGTAAAAATTGCATGAATTGTGACAAAGGACATATCACTTTAAGCCTGCTTCTTAGTTTATCACTGAGAAATTTCTTAGAATAATTAATAAAATAATTATTTTATTCCAGAGGTTCCAATCTCAACGTTCATTATGGACTAGACAAAGATATGTGTGATTGATTAATGCTCTACATCTGTGAGAAAAATGTAAGAAAACGCATGACTTGGGAAATGATCTCTACTCTCTGTTAGCTGCCCAAGTAACCAAACTCCATTGTCGCTGATAGTTCTTTTCCATGTTGGGGACATACGCAGAAAAACTTTCAGCTTTCATAAAATTACGAAGGTTTGACCGTCGCGGGATCTTGGGCTATTGCCTTATGTGTGTTGGAGATGTTTTTTTTTCTTGGGTGTATAGAGACATATCAATATTAATTCTCTCTGTCCCTGAAATGTATTGAAAACTCTCAGTGCTCCTTACAGTACAGATGGGTACCGTATTCATCTTTCAACCGATAGGTGTACTAGAGAAAGTCCGAAATTTTGGACTGTTGTTATGGCTAGCCCCTGTTCTGAACACGTTTTGTTCTCTTTTCTCCATCAGCACTCACCACTGATCAAAAAGACCTCAAGTTCCTATTTTGAAAGTTGAATTATTATTGGTTGCTTAGCAATGTAACGTAATGTATTTGTCGAAAATCTAATCGAATGGGTCTGTTGACCAGATATTATTCCTAGCATGTGGTATCTGTATATCAGATATACCAACCAGATTGATAGTACTGTAGGTTTTTCGAATCTTCCTGTAGTTCAAAATAGAAAATGTCAGTATCGTCAGAAAATCAATGAGTTTTTCTGATCTGATCGGACTCGAAGAGAGTTCAACAACGGAAAATATGAAATGAAAGTAAATTCAAAAACTCATGAAGAAGTCTATTATGAACAGCGTTGTTGTGGCTCCAAAAAAATGTTCATTATACCGTACAGTTAACAATTAATTATGAGTCAAAATGAATAGCTGAAATCTAATGGGGAATGGGTCAGCCTCACAATGAGATTTATCAATTACCCGTTCTGTTTGCAGACCATTGTAGGAATTGTTAGTTTGATAAAACAACAACATTTTCGATGAGCATTGTATCATCCCATTAATTATCAGTTGATTCAAAGTTGGGGACATATATGTTCCTTCGATACCGTATATTGAAGAGAATTTTTCATTTTCAAAAGAGAGAAAACCCAAAAAATGGATTTCAATTTTGAAGATGCCTAGCTTGTTAACGAAACGCGCCTCGAGTGCAAGTATTATCAGTAGGATAATAATTGATCCCTGGAAAAGATTTTGATTACTACACCAAAGTTTCTAATCCAATAGTTTGAGCATTCATTCAATTGAGAGTTTTCCATCTCATAAGAGATTATGGAAAGGAAATGAATGACAGTACCAACTATAGTGTATACGAAATCAATCCGAACAGCTAAATAGAAGGGTGATACCATATAAAACCTCCTACATGAAAATCAGAATTTTGAAACAAATTATACCACGCCTCCTATGCCATACAGAGAAACCGGCGACGTTCGGTAACTTTTTAGTTTTTATGCGATTCGAAATGACTTCGTATAAACTATAACCAACTATTGTAACAGTTCATGAAAAATGTCCAAAGAAACATCCTGTTCTCATTAGTCTCAGGTTTATATTCATTCATTCTTCATATGTACATACTCAGAGGGCAAAGTATTGTGCAGCCTTTTCCCAGGCTATGATTATATGAAAAAACTTCTTGATTTCCCCCTCCCGCTTTTGAGCTGAAAGTCGATAAAACCCATTTTTATTATCAAACATTGATGTGATGCCGAAAAACCAATTGAGATACTCATAATTCATGTAGGGATATCAAAAGGCTGAGGCAAGCGGTCACGATACTAATAGTTATATTTCGAAGGTTTTTCAGCTCACCTCCTTTCATTATTCAAAAAAATGGGATATTTCTATCACAATGTTGACCTCATAGAAGTAGAATTATAATACACTGAGGGATTGATATCCATGAATATGCTGGAGTTGAAAAAATTAGTTCGCTATATATAGAATAACGATTTCGTGACTGGTTCGAGTATAGGTCTTGCAGTAGTGAGGTTGCAGTCAAAAAAAGGGGCTAAATTTACAAAGAAAACTCTTTGTTATACGTCGAGCTCTTGGTTTATTACCTTCTTCGGGACAACTATAAAATGATTTACAATATATATATATATATATATATATATATAAGTTATTTTTATAAATGGAGTACTAACTAACGTGAGCTTGAAATGAAATTGGATCAGAACAAACAGAAAATACATAAATGAAATGAAATGACAATGACAAGTTTACTCAATCAAGGCGGAAAATTTTGGTTAAAGGGTGTTATATTTTTTTGTTGAAAAGTAATAAATAAGTATATATCTGACTGAGGTTGTTCAAGTCGGTTCGTTTATTCATAGAATATTGTTCTTTATGAATATAAACCATTTCTAGAAATATTCTTTTCGGAAGATTCTTCTCTGTGTCCAAGATTTCAGTATTCTCATAATCCATTCGATGATCATTACGATTCACATGTTCCGATAAGGCCCACGAATTGATGTTTCTTCTACAGTCGCTTCTGTGTGAAATTATGCGACTACTGAGATTCCTAGCTGTTTGACCAATATACGTCTGATTACAATCTAGACAGGGAATTTTATAAACAATATTAGATTTCTGAAATCTAAGCAAAGAAGTCAGTTATGGATTCAACTATCTTTCGCAGATACGATCAGTTATTTTATCTTCAATATTTTCATCGAAATCGGCCAGGTGAGTATAATTCTCCCACCCATTTGAAGTTACTTTTCAGACCTGGTTTATTCTTCGTGAGGGAGAAACGGAGGAATAACCATGTGTGGATGATATTCACTAATCAAATTGTGTATTCATAGTAGTCCAATCAAATAAACTTTTTTCGTAAAATTTCTGCCTACCCGAAAAGTAGCTGTGGATTCCGGCAGACACATGTGTCCTTATTATCCCCTAAAGTTTGCGCCAGATTCTGTCCGTGCGTTTAGCAACAATTAGCGGTTGAATGCCGGAAATCATTATTTTTTTTTGTTTTTTGCTTATATAATAAAAACTATTGATCGGATCGAAAAAAAGTTGGATTAAAAGTTGTAGAT
>JAVJAQ010004390.1:0-145137 GCA_032362365.1 Zygogramma bicolorata | reverse complement strand
TAACTTCCTTTTTATCAGTTGTGATTCATTTCATATTATTTCAGACATTTCAAACAGTGATGCATTTGCAAACTAGCCAAACCAGCTGTAAACTGTTTTGAAGAAACTCTGTGATGTCACACACAGCTTGTATTTTCAATCAATTCGCACCAAATTTTGACTCGCAGCGCCATCTAACCGCTGTGCCGTCTACTAAACTGAAAATTTTCAAAGCTTTCGCGAAACGTGTAGGAGTTTCAGCCCCTCACCACGGGTACACTGGCTCCGTTGCAGTCTCCTGTTAGCTGTTGCTACCGAAGTATCGATTTATAACGTGTATAATACGGGAATTCTGCAAGTATTCCAATGATCTGGTTAGTTGTCGGTCAGGCACAGAATTCTACATACCATCACATAGAAATCGACAGAGCACCGAAACGTGTGGGCTTTATTGAATTCTTCGCGTACATTTGAATTCCAAGTATTCCGTATAGAGCTCGCTTTTATCTGTGTTTCATGCAGACGTCGAACACTTTTTTATTATTAATGAATGAGAGGAGACAAATGAAAAAGGAGGAAGCGTGATTGAATTTTCTGCCGTGTACGGCTCTTTGTAATCACATCTCAATGGCACAGCTTTTCATGGCTTGTGATTCATGTTCGTCTTCTACAATTATTGGTGTTTGTCACTGATACAAACGAGAGAGGATGATTGTAGCATTGACTGAGAGAGTATTGAATAGATATGGTACAGTATCGTTTCATCTTTTTTAACATTCGAGTCCAGCTTCATCAACATTCACTTTTTTAAATGAGTTGGTATCTTATTGACAAAAGGTTTGGTGTTGCACGTACGTTTATGACATAAATACTTCAATGTTTTTGTCACTATTTGGATTTGTGTGCCATATTCGGTTATATTCTCCCTATTTTCATTATTCGTAATTTATTGGTTCAATTGACATTTTTTTCCATCTCCTGGCGATTGCCAGGAAGAACATTGAATTATATACGACATGTGCCAGTGCAGGATCCTTCAGAACTTTATCGTCTCATTTTTTGTATATCTATCTGAGAATGCCTTGGCAGTATGGTTAACATCAAAATTTTTTTTTCAGATGTTCTAGCACGAATGCGGTGCCAAAATTGGGCTAAGTTTACTCTTATGTGATTACTGACTTTATTTCTTCCAACTATGCGTTAATGATAAATACATGCCCTTCATGAAACCGTATTTCGTGTGCAGCATCCAAAAAAAATCACAATTTTATATTATTATATATTTGATGCAGAGATATTCCAAACAACTGTTTATATTAAATTTTTTCTGTTACAGGTGAGTACTCTTCTACAATATCTGTCACCGGAACCAATGGATCTGCGGTAAGCTGGAACTTCGTTTGATCTTGAAAACAGAAATCACGAAAACTCAAATTCACTGAAATTCGATAGGAACTTCCTATATCATAGAGTTAGTGAAAAGGGGCAGCAATCCAAACATACACTCGGAACATTTCTCAAATACTAAATAGAGACTTGCAGGATTGCTCAAAAGGAAACGCTCCTGTGTTCATTAGACACCAATGTCTTCTATCGTACCCTCAATGAGCCATTCCCATTTCATGTTGCGTTCACGTAGGTTGCCTAGAATCGAATTAGTGTTAGTAGAATTGAACCTCTCGCTTGCCAAATCAAGCCGGTTGGTTCGAAACTTGCGGAAATGAAATGTTCAACATCCAATTCTTGACAGCATTTTCTCAAATGATATACATGAGCGATCACACGGAATCCCCTATTGAACACCATGGGTTCAATGTATTCAAAATATTAGAATAAAATTTGCTGGTTTTGTGTTTTGGTCTCTATTGTATAATTTGAAGCACATGACAGAACATTCCAAAGCTCGTGACACCGATTTGTCATAAGGAAAAATGGGAGACCAAAACACACATGATTCCACCAATCAAAAAAACATGTAACAGGACAATTATGGATATTATAAATAGTTTGTGTGAAAGCATAAGAAAAAACTGAAAAGCAAACTCAACTGCTCATAAACATAGGTGGTTGTTTGTTGCCATAGGACCAATTGTCTCAATTTTCTAAATATCGAATGGCATAAAAAATTAAAATCATATTGTATGTGTACAAAAAACTATGACAAAGATGAAAAGCAATTTAGCAATTCGATACTCTCTCAAAAAGTCACTAAACGATACCACACTAAAGTGAAGGAACTCCCTCTTTCAGAAGGCAATTGGCCTCGTGTGAATTGGAATACAAAATATTGACACTACTTTCCTGAAAATAATTTCGATCTATACTATAATATCATTATAAAGAGGTTCGTTTCTGAATTTGTTTGTTTGTTTTTTTGTTTGTAGGGGCAATGTTCGGAAATACTGATCCGAGTATAAAAATGCTATCACTGACAGGGAGCTAAACCATCCAAGTGTACAGGCTATACTTTTTTATAATTGAGCAAAACATTCAGTGAGAAATAATAGTATATGTAAATCAAGTTGCTGAAAAGCGGCGAGATGTGATGCTTTAACGGTTTGCACCGCTAAGATGGTGAAAAACGGGGGCAAAGTTTGTATCAGACAACGTGACGGCTTGGTCCAATCTACTTTAAATATTACATAAACATTCTTTAACAGAAGACCTAATCCGTGTTTTATTGGAATTCATCCCCTGACGGGGTTGAAAAGGGGTAGAAATTTATTTCAGGGGGGTGAATCAACGCACAGCCTGAACCACTGATCGTAGAGATATGAAACTTGGAGGGTGTGTTCATTGTATGACGTGGGCATCCAAAATCCCACCCCTGCCCTGAGGGAATGAAAAACGGGTTAAAAGTTTGTATGGGACAACCACCATACCCCCCCCCCCGGGGTTGAGCGCCCAGGATGACGTGATGCCATATCCAGTTGCCTGGATACGAGACCTCGTCGTCCTCCGTCTTCAGGAGCGGACCTCAACCTGCTGATGGGCACTTCAGAAAGATTGAAATCTAACCCGCTTTGGTTGGAAATCAGGCTTTAGGTGCTATTGCTCCCTCTCTATCTGTTACTTTGGTTTCTACCTGACTCTGCTGTGTTGCAGTTTTTGCATGGTGGTCCCTTCGACCTCTCCGGGACAGTTCTCGCCTGTCTCAGATCGGATATGTGTGTGTGTGCAAAAATCTATGTGTAAATGTAGTGTGCAATGTACTTACCCGAGTCGTTGGAGCGACTTTTCATACTTACCTAAGCCGCCGGCGGGCGACTCTTGGGTGTGGTTTCAGGTTTTGCTTGGAAGGCCTCGGGTGTTTGTCCCTCTCGCGAAATCTGGGATCGTCCATGTTCAGTGCGTTGTGGTGGTCACGCAGCGCTGGGTTTGGATTGTTCCTGATACGCTCGAAGATACTTTCGGCGTGGTCTCGCAGATATTCGTCGACGTGCCAAATACTGAGGTTCAGGTCCCGGTAGATGTATCGGTTGGGGCAGTAATGAGGAGCGTTTACGGCCGCCCGCAAACAGACGTTCATAAACGTTCGGAACATTGATCTTTATGACTGCGCGCAATGGCCCCATGCCGCCGAGGCATACAGTGCAATGGGGAGCAGGATCGTTTTGATAAGAAGCAATTCCACCTGGAGATCCATGTTACTTCTGCGACCTATTATGAGATGAAGGTTGTGCCGCGCGGCTTTCGCCAGGTTCAACCTCTGTCGGGTGTGGGACCTGAAAGTCAGCTTGTTTCCCAAGTCGACTCCTAAGTATTTGGCTCCGTTGGTCCATGGGATTTCTCGACCGTTGTGGATGACGTGTCCTGCAGGTTCTACTCTCCTCCGTGAAAAAAGTATCGCCTGGCTCTGGTCAGGGTTGATCGCTATCTTCCATAGACTGGCCCATCGCCCGAGTCTATTTACTTGCTGTTGCAGGTACCGCGTTATAATTACGTGGTTGGAGGATCTCGCCAACAGCGCTGTATCAACGGCGTAGAGTGCCAACTTTTTATGGTTGTTCTCTGGCCTTGGTACGTCTGCTGTATACACTGAGAAGAGATGTGGGAAAAGTACTGCTCCTTATGGGACTCCCGCACGCAGGCGTCTCCATTCAGAGAGTTCGTTCCCCACTCTGCATTGACATCGTCGCCCCCTCAGGAATGAGTCGATCAGTCTGACCATTGATCCCGTGTATCCAAAATTTGACTTTTGGCAACGAGTCCGTCTTGCCAGACCCTATCGAACGCCTTGGAAACTTCTAGGAATATCGCTCCTGTATGGTGTCCTTTTGCTAGGTTGAAGCCTTCTGTCGCAAATTCGACCATTCTTAGAACTTGAAGTTCTGTCGAGTGCTCCGACCTGAAACCGAACTGTTCGTCTGGCAGGACGTTCAGTTCACTTGTCTGGTCCTCGAGTCTTCTAAGGATGACGCGTTTCGCCACCTTGCTCATCGAGGATGTCAGACTTATTGGCCTGTGGTTCTCTGGGAAAATGTGGTTCTTGTTCGGCTTCGGGATGATGATGAACGTGGCCTGCTTGAACTGGGACGGGAAGTGTTGGAATCGGAGAATAACATTTATGACGTTGGTCACTGCTACTATTCCTTTCCTGGGTAGGGCTTTGAGTGCCCGGTTGTATGGGACAATGTGATGCCTAGATCCAATCTACTTCAAATTTTGCATGAATATTCTCTAACAGAAGTGATGGAAGACATGTTCCCTATATTATTGAAATTCATCTTATCGCCTGATGGGTTCGAAAAGGGGTGGAAAATTATTTTGGGGGTGAATCAATGCACAGCCTCAACCGCTAATCGTAGAGGCGAGAGAAGATTTTCCGAAATTCTACCCCTAAGGGAATGAAAAACGGGGACAAAGTGTGTGGGACAACGTGATTCCTTCAAATATTGCATAAACATTATTTAACGGAATAGATGGAAGACGTGTTCGTATTTTACTCAAACTCATTGCCTCCTGGGGTTATCAAATAGGGTTTATAACATTTCGACATTTATTAAACATACAATCTTTCGAGTGCGCCCAGGTATACTTGTGATGAACCTGATAAAACTTGGTAGTAAGAACTACACAATATGATTCCACGGGATTTCATGAATTGGCCGTAATTCAATAAAGAAATGTATAACTTCTACTGGCTGAATGAGACAAAGTTTCCATTTTCAATTATTGCAAATCTGTTCGGACGATTTTTATACACATACTTTTTCATCAGAAGCACCATCCGTATACCTGTAAAGTGACGTTGATTTGCAATCAAGGAATGTGGAAAATAATATTTTTTTTTCATAAGTTGGTAAATGAAGATGATGATTCAAATATTTTAGTAACGACAGGTGTTGACTTGAACTTAAGTGATTTATCAAAGATTAAGTCAAATTTATGTTTTAGGGACGTTGATGGTATTATATGCCTTACTTCTTAAGGATAACTATCATGTTTTTCAACTAGTTCATTGAACCCAATCTATTTTGTTAACCATATGATGATCATCTTTCTAAAGCTTCAATAGGTTTCATGAGTTGAACTTTGTCTAGTTATCAATTATATCTTAACTAATTTGGCATCCTATCTACATCAAACACGTCAGTTATTGGATTTACGTAATGTAGTTTCTCTCAAACCCATAAATTATCTATACATGGAAGAGCCAACAATTTCCATTTGGAAATGTTTGTGGGATCATAAAATCGGGTGATTGTTGAATCTGCCATCGATCTGTCACCGTGGCATCCGTTAAATACTTTCCATAATTGCAGTTAAATATATCTTGATGTACTGTTTGAAAATAATTACTTTGTGGTAGATAAATCTTCTCTTCGTAGTTTCTCGATGTGTATTCATCATTTCCCACCAGGAACATATTTTGATTTTTCGTTTGATCTCGTTTACAATTTAAAATACCGGCAAGCTCATTCTGGGCTTCCACGAAAAAGCTTCGAAAGAGAATCAGCAGAACTTGCAATCAATTATTGTTCAAAAGATGCCAACTCAGTTGGCAAAACACGCATCAGGTGTCAGTGTTTTCAGTTCGATATTTTCATCAATGAGCAATGAGTTAGAGAATGTTTCATTTACTGATGTCACTCTCAATATTACTGGTGAACAACATGTGGAACTGAATATATTAATTTGCAGAAAATTAACAGTTTCAGATTCCTTTTCTCTGTTCTATACATCAAATACATTCTGGCGGGAATAGGAGGCCATTTTTCAAGACTGAACTTTATTGATATTAAATTTGATAACTCCGGTTGATATTCTTCGCTCTATAAAATAATTTTCGTTCCTGTCATATTTCAAAATTCAAGAAAGGTCATTTTAAGCATTTCAAAAACTTCAAATTCATTTTACTATTTCTTCACCAGCAGAGGAAAAAATCGATGGAAACAAAATTATAATAAAATTACGAAAGTTCCTTACCGTTGACTGAAAAGGTGTAGTCTATTTAAAAACCTAAAGCATCCTCTTGACAGTTCTAGTTATTTAAAGAACATTCATTCAATGCTTCCGTATTTGGAAGGAAGAGTATGGGGACTCAAGATAAGATAAATGAATGAATAATATTCACAATTGAAACTTTCGCGTTTTTTTTAAACTATGACGTTGTTAGGCTTGTATAGTGTATTGATGTTCTTTGAATCTACAGCACAAAATAACATAAGTCGAATTGCCGCACTCTGCTAACGCCTCGTGCTCACAATTTTTCACTCGTGAGTAATAGGCTATCCTCCTATACCTAATATACTATTATATCATATTTTTGTACATATTGTCAGTATTGTAAATACATTTTGTTGCAACTTTTATGGAAAAAGCTCACCAATACTGTCAATAAATATTGGGCACCAGCAACAACACTTCTTTTTGTCGCCATCTTTTGAGCAATCTACGCATGACTAGTTATAGGTGACACTATAAGCTAAAACACGATTAAATTTCCATAGAATTTATTTTGAAAACAGTCGACATAGTCGATGGGCATACTTGAAGACTGGCCTCAAATCAAATCATGCTCCGAACAAATTCGTTCAGGCAAGTCTCAAATCTACCTACACAGTAGGTTTCGGCTGGCACCTGTCAGAAAACAACATCCGACGGGTGCCAGTGCAGGTTTCTTCACAGAAGAAAATCCTGCAGTTGCTTTGGGCGATACAAATGAAGGAATTAATTTTCAATTATAGGGTGTAACCCCTTAAAAAGTAAGGAAAGTTGCAAAACCCGTGAACTCTTAGTCGAAGGCTGGGTGTGGGTTCGTCAAATCTTACAATAGAGATAAGATGTAATAATGAAAAGTAAGCCTGGGCGCCAGACTGGTTAAGTCGGGAATGGGAATCTGACAAAACAAAAACACCTCTGAAATTAATGAAGTTTAATTGAGTAAGTGTGGATGAAGTTAGAAATTGGGTGGATTGCTCGAACAAACCGCAGTAGTTGCAAATATGAATCGTTAGATGTTATTCTACATGAAAAAACAATGATGGATTAGTATCTCCTAAATTTAAATGACTATACAGCCCTAAAAGAAATCTTACTTATGTAAAATGTAGTACAAGATGTACCTTGTCAAAGAATGGCTACTATACGTAAGTGAAGTGAATTTGTAATGGGTAACAAGGAAAATTACTAAACTATTAAGTATATCAAATCTGGGTAGTGAATAACAGCGCTGTTATTGTGCCCTTACAGAGCTACCTATATTCTAGGAATCCCCAACAGGCTCAGGGGTTATTTCAGTGCTCGGAGAGTCGAAGAGACCTGGGGTTCCGACAAATTTGGCACAAAAAGGTTACCTTGATGCTCGAAGGCTACTACTTCGAGGTTTCCAAAATCAGCTCCTCATCAGGAGAAAATACCTTAGTACTACAAACTCCAACCATCCATACATGAACTAGGAATTAGGTTATTTCAGCATATTGAGATTCATCATCCTCAATCTCTTCATCCCATTAAACTGAGCAAAATTCCAGTAGAACTATCTCTACTTCTACAAAGTAGGCATTACATCCAAATCCCAAAAATTATATAAAATTAAAAAGCTTCATGGCAATCACAAAATGGAGGAAGCCGCCATAGCCATCTCTCCTTTGATCAACTCTGATCAAATCTTTATCCCTGGGGGGATGAAAAAGCCTGTAATAAATTCGTCTTAGAACAAACTCTAAAAATAATTATTGAAATACTTGCCTAAGGTGGCATTAGGCTTCATCAGAAACTCCTCGATATGCATATTTTAAATTTTATCAGACAGACTCGCGTCTCCCACTCTGAACAGTCTGGCTTCAGTTCAGGGTACCTTAATGATGACAACATCAATAATTTGTATCGCATACAGAGTGGGCAATTTAGCTGTTACACACCCCCTCTTCTTACAAAAAAATATTTGCGCTGCTAATATTTTTATCAACAAAAACAAACTATATGCCGCCACAATCTCCACAAAAACACAAGGCACAATAGTAAGGGAGCACTAGATCCAAATACTTCGTTTTCTCAGGTTATTGGGTAAAGAGGTCAAAGTAGCCCGAAACACGGCAGGTATTATACTAGACTAAATCAAGGGAACAGCAGGTGTTCGTGTCGAGGAAGGTCACGAACACTATTTACTGAAACGCATCCGAGGCTATTTAAAACCATTTAGAAATAGAGAGGTGCCACCAAGACACTACTAGCCTTCAGCTTTCGTCCAAGCATGTCAGGGTTGGACCAACAACTACCACCGAATACGTATCCGAGGCTGCTTATTTGCAAGTTGTAAACGGGGAGTTATGGTTCCTCCGAACATATAAGGAGTACTAACCTATTGCTCACTAGATCCGTATAGTACTAATCTCCGGGCTTATCGTCACTAAGAAAATCCAACATGCCTAATCTACATCTACAATGAACAATTATAGCAACAATGCTTTTATGATAGGTGGATAACACTAACCCCGCAAAAGAAAATATCACCAAGAAAAATCAAAATTGCATACGTCATCTCCTTTGAATATTCTTATCTCCGATCCATTTCCAGAGGAACACATTCATCCTTCCTATTCACACGCCATACGTTGCCACAGGCATTTCAGTTCATTCATCCGGTGGAATTGAATCAGTTCCAAGGTATGGTTTCAGGTCTTTCACGTGGAATTTACCCAAGGATTTTCCTTGTAAATCAGATAATTCGTACACAAGTTTTGAGATAACTCTCTTCACAGTACAAAGAATAAACTTAGGGGCCAGTTTTGCAGCGAAACTTTCACTTTTCTTGGATAAGATAAAATTTCTCTTCCAAACGCGGTCACCTACATGATAAACATCAGCGGGACGTTTACGCAGGTTATAAGACTTGGAATTCCTAGCATATGCATCAGCTAATCTGCGTCGAACATCGACGTATATCGCTGGTAGTTCCTCCAGCTCCTCGCCATAGGAATTTCTATTTATATTTGTCAGATCCATATCTGAACAAGATTCTAATTTTCCATAAAAATCACCACTTGATGGTACATATCTACCGAAGTTTAAGAATGTCGGGGTATACCCAGTGACTTCATGTACCGCTGTCCTCATTGCAAAACCAATCCTATGGATTTCCTTATCCCAATTTCTGTGATCTTTATCTTTGATATATGAACTAATTGCAGTCTCTAGGACTCTATTAACACGCTCCACTGCATTAACCTGCGGGTGGTATCGAGCATTATAAAAATCTTAACACGGTACTTCTCTGCCAAAGCATGCAGATACTTACTGATGAATTGCACTCCATTATCGCAAGCTAAAACTTGTGGAGCTCCATAAATCAAAAATACTTGCTCCTCAAGGTACTTTACAACTGCTGCGGACGTAGCTTTTCTCAAGGGATGAAGAAGACAAAATTTTGAAAAGTAATCTGATACCAACAGAACAAATTGAAAACCATTCTTGGATTTGGGTAAGGGTCCTAACAAATCTACAGAAACATATTGCCAAGGATAATTCGCCTTTTTGGGTTGTCCCATAAATCCAGGACGAGCAGTGTTAGCTACTTTTTGTGCATTGCAAACATTACAACCCCTGACGTACTTTTTCACATCATTCAACATCTTGGGCCAATAGTAAAGCTCCCTAATACGGCTTACGGTTTTGAAAATGCCGGAATGTGCTGCAAGTGGATTGTCATGACATTCCGTCAGGACTGATAACCTACTTGGTTTTGGGACTACTATCTTCCATTCTGGAAAATTTGATGATAAACCTAATTCATGGGAGACGTGTTTATATAGTAAACCTGCTGAAACATTAAATTCTGGATATTTTTCTGGGTCGGCCAAAACTTTATCTATCAATTGTGAATACCAATTATCAGCTGATATATCAGATTGGGAAATATCGATAACATTAACCTCTAGAGGTGCTCTAGATAGTGCATCGGGGATGATATTCAAAGCGCCCTTACGGTGGATTATTTCCATATCGAACATACTGAGTCTCATGGCCCAACGAGCGAGACGACCTATGGGATTTGTCAAATTAGTCAACCAAATTAATGACCTGTGGTCTGTTATCAATTTGAAGTGGACTCCATCGATGAACGGACGGAACTTCTCAACCGCAAAAAGAATTGCCAAACATTCTTTCTCGGTGGTTGAATATTTTCTCTCAGACTCAGTTAAAGTTCTCGAAGCGAATGCAATGATAACCTCTTTGCCGTCTGACTCCTGAGTCAAAATTGAGCCAAGACCTACATTAGAAGTATCCACTTGTATAGTGAACTCTTTTGAAAAATTGGGTGAAGCTAGAATAGGTGCAGAAACTAGAGCCTCTTTGATATATCTGAAAGCTTTATCAGCTTCCTCAGTCCAAGTTATTTTCTGTGACTTTTTCTTACCTTTCAATAGAGCATTAATGGGGGCTATGAGAGTTGCATGATCTTTAACAAATCTCCTATAATAACTGATGAGACCAATAAATCTTTTGATTTCCGTTGCTGTAGTTGGTATAGGGTATTCTAACATTGTCCTAACTTTATCCGGGTCGGTACAGCCATGATATCAAATAAAATTCAAGACTGGCAAGTGTCTGATCATATTTCTATGTCAGACCATCGCTGGTTGACTTTTACGGTAAACCAGGATCTCAGGACCACTGTGAAATCCCGCGATCCGAAGAGGACGGATGTAGCTCTATACAATCGACTCTTAAAAAGAGCTCTGCGGGAGACAGAGGCCCTGACTCCTGGCAATAGTGAAGAATTGGAAAGGTACACGTTATCTATCCAAAACAAAATAGACATTGCCTATAAGGAATCCTGTCCGATGAGGATGGTACAGACAGAAGGCACAACCAATAAATGGTGGTGCCCTGAACTGGAACACCTTAGAAAGACAGCGAGAACGACCTTCAACAAAGCAAAACAATCAAAACTCGAAGAGGACTGGGGAATATATAAAGCCAACCTCAGAGAGTTCAAAAAAGTCTGCAGACAAAAGCAAAGAGAAGCCTGGAGAGCCTATTGTGAGGCAATCGAAGATTTCCCGCAAGTCTCGAGGCTACAGAAGGCACTCTCAAGCGACCACCATAAGAGTATCGGCATCCTGACGAGGGAAAATGGCGACAAGGCCGCCAACCTCCGAGAAAGCGCCGAGATTCTTATGGAAACTCACTTCCCAGGTTCTGTCTTCCCAGGAACGACGAACCGGACGGAAGTACCAATAATACCCTCACAATACAACTGGCAATTTGCTAGCACTATAATTGATGAGGACAAGATAAGGTGGGCCATATCGGGCTTTTCCCCCTTCAAAGCACTAGGACCTGACGGTATAAGACCAGCCCTACTACAATGGGGACTGGATATTCTCATGCCACACCTGGTCGGAATATTCAGAGCCTCATTAGCTCTGAGGTATGTTCCCAGTAAGTGGAGAGAAGTACGAGTGGTGTTTATACCCAAACCAGGAAGGATGGACTACACCTTACCAAAAGCATTCCGACCAATTAGTCTCACATCGTTCTTTCTGAAAACAATGGAGAGGCTGTGCGAGCGGTTTATAAGAGATGAAGTCTTAGTTCACAATCCACTTCATCCATATCAGCATGCATATACTCCGGGAAGGTCCACTGATTCGGCCCTTCACCAAGTGGTTGGCAGAATCGAGAGATCATTGGATAATAAAGAATCCACCCTGGGTATATTCATAGATATCGAAGGAGCGTTCGATAAAACGACCTTCCCAACAATCACCCAGCAACTTAACTCCAGGAATATACCCCTGGTAGTAGGAGAGTGGATACTCAAGATGCTCTCTAGTAGAGCAATAAGTATAAATGTAGAAGACATTACTGTGAGAGGACTGGTCATGAGGGGATGTCCGCAGGGAGGGGTCTTATCACCCCTTCTTTGGAACATAGTCCTGGATACCCTGATAAATCGCCTCAACAGTAATGGTTTCTACACAATTGCATATGCAGATGACATAGTTATTCTGCAGACCGGCAAATTTGTGAACACACTGTGCGATAGAGCGCAGGATGGTCTCAAATTAATAGAAACATGGTGTAAAGAACACTCACTGTCGATCAATCCCAAGAAGACGGAGATGGTCCTTTTCACTAGGAAAAGAAGCTTATCGGGCTTGAAACCCCCCGAAATCTTCAAAAGCAAACTAAACTTCTCTGAAGAGGTGAAATACCTCGGTATTACCCTCGACAGGAAGTTAACATGGAACTCGCACATTCAGAGCAGAGCAAAAAGAGCATATGTGGCCTATGAGCAGTGTCGGAGGACAGTGGGACGCACATGGGGCCTCTCGCCTATGCTAACGTACGGAGCCATTGCATGGGGATCAAAAACTCTACAAGCAACGGCCATCCAAAAACTATACCAAATTCAGCGAATGGCTTGTCTGAACATCACAGGAGCCATGAGAACAACACCAACCGCAGCAATGGAATTAGTTACTGGTCTGACACCTCTGGACCTGCACGTCAAGGAGGTTGCGCTAATGGCCATGCTACGACTGCGCACGGCTGGTGTAAACCCCGAGGTAGGAATGGGTCAACTGAGGCGGGGCCTGTGGAGGGAGGCACTCACTGCGGTGCCTCTGCTACAGGCAGCCAGTGACGCAATTGAACCCAGGTTTGTGTTTAATAAACCCTACAAAATACAAATAAAACAGAACACTGAGGCGGATGCTGCAAATGCAATACGCATATACACAGACGGCTCAAAAACCAAAGAAGGATCAGGATGTGGAGTTTACTCTAGATCACTTAGCCTAAGGATTAAGTGGGGAATGAGAAAAAATACCAGCGTGGTACAAACAGAACTGGCTGGTATCTCAATCGCCACAAAAGAGCTAACCAGAAAAGGAATTTCTGGCAAAGACATAATAATCTACACTGACAGTAGACAAGCCCTACTAACCTTGAATAGACAACGTATTATCTCAGGGTTAGCACTAGAGTGCCATCAAGATTTAGCTAACGCCTCGGTAGATAATAATATCGTACTAAGGTGGGTGAAAGGGCACGACAGGAGCAAAGGTAACCGCATTGCTGACTCTTTGGCCAGGATGGCGGCTGGAATGAACATTTTGGGACCAGGTGACACCCATGGCTTGACGACTTCGACAATTGCGGAACTAGCCAAACGTTACACCCATACTCAAACCCTCAAAAGATGGGATGAAACCAAAGGATGCAGTTTTGCCAGGATCACCCTGGGCGACCCTGAGAAGCTGGATCCAAATAAATATTTGGCGATGACGAGGAAGAACCTACGTTTAACAGTGGGATTTCTGACTGGACACTGTCAACTAAGGAAACACCTCCATATTATGGGGCTAGTGGACACACCTCTATGCAGGATGTGTAAACAGGAAGATGAAACTGTCAAGCATGTCTTATGCGAATGTCTGGAGCTATCGTCGATAAGAGAGTGTGTGTTCGGTGAGTCTTGGCCTACACCTGCCGATATTAAGGAGATGTCCCCTGGTGACCTGTCCTCCTTCCTGGATAAGGCAGGATGGACAATGTCCTAGGAGGGCGACTCCTTGGGAGGATGTACAATGGGCCATATTGTGGCCTAAGTGCTGTGGGTCTATACTCACCCTCCCTACTCTACAGATACAGATACAGAGATCCGGGTCGGTACGCAAACCTTCTCTGTCTACGACAAATCCCAAATACTTCAAGCTGGGGCGACAAAAAGAACATTTTTCAATATTGATCGTGAGTTTAGCATCGCGAAACCTTTCAAAAACAATGTTCAGGATTTCCAAATGTTTTTCAAATGTGGGAGTTGCTATAATTGTATCATCAAGATATACGAAGCAATATGATTCCAAATCCGGCCCCAATACCGCGTCCATGAGTTTTTGTAGAGACTGTGCCGCATTACAAAGACCAAACGGCATAACCTTAAATTCAAATAATCCGCGACCAGGTACCACAAAAGCAGTTTTCTCACAAGACTCTGGATGCAATGGAATTTGCCAAAATGCACTTTTTAAATCAATACTACTGAGATATTTCGCACCAGACAATTTATTCAGAATCTGATCAACTATAGGGAGGGAATAAGCGCATTTCTTAGTTACTGAATTCAATTTTCTTCCATCAAAACAAAATCTTAGATCTCCATTAGCTTTTTCAACTATCAAAACTGGACTAGCCCAAGGACTTTTTGAAGGACGGACTACTTTCAATTCTAACATTTTGTCTGATTCTTCATTCAGAGTTTTCAATTTGTACGGACTGAGTAAATGATGTCTCTGCTTGATTGGTTCGACTGTACCAGTATCAATTTTGTGAAAAATTTTATCAGTTCTTCCTAACCTTGAAGTTGACAATGTTCGAAAATCTTTAATTGAAACGTTTAATTGTTTTTGTTGTAAAGCAGTTAAATCTGATCTTGAAATTATTTTGTTGATGGCACCCACTTCTATAATATCTTTATCACTCAAATCCGTATTATTTCCATCAATCAAGAAAGAATTTGTGGAAAGATCTATAGTCACATTGAAACTCCTGCAAAAATCTGATCCTAATATGATCGTGTGAGATAGTGATGGAACTACTAAAACTTTGATTAACTTGATTATATTATCTACTTCTATTGGTAAAGTGACAAATCCTAAAATTTTTTGAGCTGCGCCATCTGCTGTACTTATAGTGGTATCTGCGCATTCATAAATCTGTGAACCAAACGCCTCAAGTAATTTCATTCCCTTACTCCCAATGACACTATGACTAGCACCACTATCAATCAGACAAATGATTCTGCGACCATAAATATGAACCGCCGCATAGGGTCTGTTATCATTATACTGTTCTACAAAAGCAGAGTTGGCTTCCTTCAAAGTTACGTTCTTTCTTTCCGTTGAACTTCCACTAATATAAAAATCAGCAACAAAATTAAACCAAGCCTTCCATTCCTCGACCGTCGTTCTTACTAAATAATTTTCAAGTTCCCTATCTCTTGAACGTTTCCCATACCTATTGTTCATGAAATTCTTATCCCTCTTTCCCTTTCTGAAAAATTTACTACACCCGCTCTTCTTTTGAGGCTCCGACACACTCAAAGAATGCTCTGGTACACTATTTTTCTTTTTATTGAAGGTTGTTCTAGTCCAGACTCTAGAATTAATAACACTCACATTGTTTTTGTAGACCCTAGAAAAAGAAGTGGAGGGGCACTGGCCTACCTGGTGTCCTCCCTTCGAAAGTTTTTTTGCTTTGAACAATTTGGACAGTTGGGCCGTATAACATTAACCTTACCACAACCATAACATGATAATACCTTTCTCTTACAATCTTTTTTCACATGACCAACTCGATTACAAGGCCAACAAATTGCAGACACCTGCTGAGGTGGATTGAAATTTCTTTGGAATTTATCAGTACTTCTCCTTGAATTTTGGTTACTTTCACGAAAACGAGAGCTGCAAGCAGCATCCTCAAAATCTGATGAATATGCTAAAGAAGGTTCTAAGGTAGAAACGTTTTGTCTAGACGGTGGTTGAAATTTTGCCTTTATGGTTTCAGCTTCCTCTGATGCTTTACAAACCTCAATTAAATTCTTAATTTCCTTGATATTCTGTAAGACTAAGTGAGACTGGTAGCGAGGTTGTATATTTCTCCTTATAATTTTCAATTTGGTTTCCTCTGAAGGAGGTTCAAGCAAGCTATTGAATAAATTTTCCATCAGGGAAACATAAATAACAATTCTCTCCTGATGTCCTTGAGTACGGCGTCTAATTTCTTCCCACAATAAATCATCATAATCTGTTGGTAAAAAATCTTTCCTAAGAGCCTCTTCTAATGAATTCCATGAATCGAATCTACTTTGTCTCAATTGTGATCTATACCACTCCCTAGCTATACCCTCAAATAAATCAGAAGCAGATTGAAACAAATCTTATTTAGAAATATTTCTAGCAACTCTTAGCTCCTCTACTCTTTGTAAAAATGAATGGAGTGAACCCTTTTTAGCTGTACCATCAAAAGTTACTCCCCATTTATATGCTGATACTGCTTTGTAAACTGGTGTAGGAACTATGGGTGCTATCGATTGATTTAGAATGGAATTATTTGAAATATTTTGGCTTTTAAGAACTCTATCTCGTGTCTCAACTAGATCCTCTTCCAAAGTACAAACTAGAACAAGATTATCTCCACTAAAATTTGCAATTTCATCACCCTTATCTTTGGGGAATCCGAACAATCTGCCCATCAAATGGTTAAATCTACTTTTAACTCTTTTGAAAATTTCCTCATTTACTCCATCATAATCATTCACTAACTCGGTTATAGAATTTACACTATCAGTTACTTCAGCTTTTTCTTGTTCAAAATCAAACTCTTCATTACAAGTGTGTACAACATCTGGTCTTGCCATGTCTTGTCTAAGTTCTCTACGCAAAAACTTTCTTTTATATCGGCCCTGTCTACTGAGACACCTCTAACAGATAACTCATAGTTAGGTTCAGATGATCTCAAATGATTAGGATCCATATCATAGTTGAATTTCATTTTGAATAAACTAAAATTTTGGGACAGCCTGTATACAACACAATACCACACTAACTACTCTCCCTGTATGCGACACAAAATATTTTCACACTCCAGTAAATACCAATATTCTGTACAGAACTCTGAGTGATACTATTGCGAACTGGATTCTATATACCAAGAAACTTTCAGCTAGAAAAAGAACAAATTTGCTATGTGTTACTTTGTTTTGTCAGAAGGAATAATATGTAGGGTTAAGGGAGTAAACTTACTCTGCCCGGTTACTAATAATAATAATAATAATAATCTTTATTTTCCCAAATGACATATCTGCCTATCAAGCGGAAGGCCGAGGTTCGAATCCTCGCCGGACCACCGTGCTGGGTAATCGCACGTTAAAAGGTAAGGCCTCGTTGATCCATTGCTCGCACAAGTTTCGACTTCTGAGGGTTGACGTTCGTCAGCTGGTTAACGGAAACGAACAATTTTAGAACAATTTAGAACAATTTAGAACATACACATACATACACATAAAAAAATCAGATATCAAAATATTCGTCAAGAGAATAGAAACTTCTGACATTCAGATATGACCTGAGTTGCCTGCTGAACCTAGCAAATATGGTGGTGGATTTTAAGTTTTCTGGCAACCGATTATACACTTTCAGACCTATATTTGTTGGAAGGCGAGACGATACTTGATACTTACTATAAGGGACACGGAAATCTCCTTTATATCGAGTGTTAAAATCATGTATATTCTTGTTATATAAAAATTTATTTTTATTCGTATGGACGTAGCAGCTCAACTCATAAATATAAAGTGAGAAGAGTGTTAATATATTCAGTTTTGAGAACAGACCGCGACATGAATGTGTGCTCGTGACCCCTGCTATTATTCTCAAAATTCTTTTTTGTACTAGGAAAACATCATATGAGTGTGGTGAATTTCCCCACAAACAAATTCCATATCTCATGCTGGATGCCACATATGCATGATATAGAGATATGAGTTGAGCTTCTGATAAAACTTGCTTGAGATTTCTAAATAGAAAGCAAAGAGAGCTCAACTTTCTTACTAACGTTTGACAATGACTTCTCCAACCAATCGTATCGTCGATGATTAGCCCGAGAAATTTAGTTTCATGTGAGTTACAGGTATGAGTATTATTCACATTCACTTCAACAGGAATACATTTTTTTTGACGATTGTGAAATTTGAGTATAAGTGTTTTATCAGCATTCAAATGTAACGAATTTGTACCACACCAGGTGAGCATTGAATTTAAAGCACTTTCACAGCTACCATTGGTTAAACGTTCATCCTTGTTGGATATTACCAGGGATGTATCGTCTGCATACATTATAACACTGAAGTCAGACATGTACTTAACCAGGTCATTTGTGTATAATAGAAATAATATTGGTCCCATTATTGAGCCTTGTGGGACACCTATAGATACAGCTTTATTTTGTGATTTCATGTAAGATACGGATCCATGAGCAAAATGACGCAAACTTACAAACTGAGAACGATCTTTCAGAAACGATGAGATCCAGTCCAAAGCAACTCCCCGTATACCATAATAATAAAGTTTTGATAGCAGACGGTCATGACAAACACAGTCGAATGCCTTGCTTAAGTCGCAAAACATACCAACAGGGCACTCTCCTGCTTCCAGGCGTTCAATAACTTTTTCGAAAAACTGTATGATGGCACTGTTGGTAGACTTGCCTTCTCGAAATCCGTGTTGAAATTCTGACAGTGTATTGCATCTATTTAGGTACCTAAGCAAACGATTGAGATAAGCATATTCAAATATCTTTGAGAAACTGGAGGCAATAGTTATGGGCCGATAATTGTCGATAGAGTTGACACTCCCTTTTTTATGAACAGGTATGACTTTCCCTGTCTTTAGAGTTTCCGGAAATTTTCCAGTGGAAAATGAAATGTTCACGAGGTATGTGATAGGTTCAATTATATAACCCAAACAATTCTTCAACAGAAAGACCGGGATTTCATCATCTCCAGAGGAGTGTTTGGACTTCAGTTTATTTTTAAGTAATGTTTCTAACTCGATGGTAACGAATGGATGAAGAAAAAGCGACATATCATTCATTGTTATGATATCTTCTACACCTAGTTGTTTGCTTACATATTTATTATCTATTTTTTTAAGAACATTCACAGGGACATCAATAAAAAAATCATTGAATTGGTTTGCAACATCCTCAGGTTCTGTATAGACTGAATCGTTATGTTGCAGGGAAATATTATTCGTACATTTTTCGTTTCTATTTGTTAATTGTGAGACAATTTTCCAAGCTGTTTTATTTTTATCAGTGGAATTCTCAATTTTAGTTTGATAGTATTTTTTTTTGGAATTTGCGATCAATATTGTGTGCTGTTTTTTTGCCGACTTGTACATTTTTGTCAGATAAGGTAGTTGGTTTTTCATATAATATAAATCTTTGAGTCTGTTACTAGATATTTTGACTTCATTTGTTACCCACTCCTTATTATTATCATTATTATCATAAAATTTTCGCAAAGGAAAATGCACATTGAAATAGAAGAGAAATGTTTCGATGAAATATTCGAAAGCAGTGTTCACATCTGTTATTATATAAATATCTTGCCAATTTTCTTGTGAAATTGCTTTATTGAAATTGGATATATTTGCCTGACTGAAACTTCGGCGTTCGACATAGCCGTTACGTTTGGTTGGGCTATTATGCTGAGGAAACTCAAGTAATACAGTACGATGGTCAGACAAGTCATTGTCAATAACACACACCAAAGAATTTTTGCAATTTGTGTAGATATGGTCAATGATTGTGGAAGAATTTGATGTCACTCTTGTTGGCCACTTTACCACCGGTTCCATGTTGAAACCTCTCACAATATCGTGTAATTTATCATATATGTGTAAGTTAGCAGATCTAGAAGATGAATCTATGTTGAAATCTCCAGCTGAAATGAAATAGAATTGCGGTTTATAAAGATTTTCTAAAATATTCAGTATGCTTTCCAAGAATATACTGATTTCGCCACTAGGTGATCGATAACATGTTAAAATTACAAGAGTATTGTTTTCATCAATTTTATGAGACAATCCGCATATTTCAAAATCTTTGTCTATACAGTATTCGTTCAAATTAATTTGTTTGAAATTTACATCATTTTTGGAGAAAATTGCCACGCCGCCTTTTTTGTAATTTTTTCTACAATAGTAAGTGGCAAGTGTGAAACCATCAATATGCTGATATTCAATGGAATCATTACTGAAATGAGTTTCGGTTATACATGGAAACTTCAAATTTGCTTTCGCGATATCTACTTCCAAGGAGTTGATTGTGCTTTGATTCAAACTCTGAGCATTCAAAAGTAAAATTTGAGGTGAAAAGATCAGTTTGTCACACTCATTGATGGGGCCTTCCTTCGAAAAAACTTACTAATGCAAGCACCTTCCGGCCACAGCTGTGGATCCATGGCTTTTCGGAAATTCTTCTCATTGATGGTTACCATGAATGAGGAGTATATGCTGGGATATCTGGATGTAAGTAACTCACATTCCACTTCAGAAAAGCTCGATGAGAGCATTTCCTTCAGGTCAGCGGTCGTTGTAGACTGTTCCACTCTTGATATATGTAGTTGGATATTTTTCGGAACTCCTTTTATCACTGTTTCCTGGTTACTGCCAATAATGATGTTTCGTTTAAAATGTTTCCGTCTATGGTTGACTACTTTCCAATTGTTCTTATCATTCTCCACGGAATTGTTAGATGTGTCCACCGGTCCTTTGTTTCCCTGAATAATAGACGTGGTACTGGATGTGTCATTTGCCAAACTTATAATTTCATTGCATTTGTCCAATGTCTTTGATTTCAATTCTTGGAAATGAGAAACTTTTTCGTTCTTCTGAGAGATCCCAGCCTTTTCTGGTTCAACTATGTGAAGTTCTTTTGTAACTGATTCATTTCCTTCCATATTTGTGGTCGTTTTTATTGTTTTCTTTGATTTACTTAGCTGTGCCTCTTTCCCCTCATTAACTAAGGTTGATTTTGATATATTTTGAAGCAGGTCTATTTGTGTATATAATAGACGCACTTTATCTCTCAGCTCGATGATAATCTCATCTTTTTGTTTCAGCATGTATTTAACTACATGCACATCTAGCTTGCTATCTTGTTCTTCCAGAGCATCAAAAAATTCCTTATCAGCATCATGCATTTCTTCGTCACTGTTTTTTAAATCACAACAAACAAACTGATTGCCGTCGTCACTTTTTGCACTACTTTTACACTTCTTGGCACAGCTATTGTGATAAATAGTTTCACATATTATACATTTGATGCCTTTCACAACTTTAGCTTTGCATCTTTTACACAGAGCTGTCGAGCAAACGTCCGTCTCGGTCGGCATCTCTACTACTGCAAAATTTGACCAACACTGTACCATTTACTTTTCTAACTATTCTGACATTTCAGGCCCGCCACGTTGTGCGCCATTTTTGTAACCCCTTAAAAAGTAAGGAAAGTTGCAAAACCCGTGAACTCTTAGTCGAAGGCTGGGTGTGGGTTCGTCAAATCTTACAATAGAGATTAGATGTAATAATGAAAAGTAAGCCTGGGCGCCAGACTGGTTAAGTCGGGAATGGAAATCTGACAAAACAAAAACACCTCTGAAATTAATGAAGTTTAATTGAGTAAGTGTGGATGAAGTTAGAAATTGGGTGGATTGCTCGAACAAACCGCAGTAGTTGCAAATATGAATCGTTAGATGTTATTCTACATGAAAAAACAATGATGGATTAGTATCTCCTAAATTTAAATGACTATACAGCCCTAAAAGAAATCTTACTTATGTAAAATGTAGTACAAGATGTACCTTGTCAAAGAATGGCTACTATACGTAAGTGAAGTGAATTTGTAATGGGTAACAAGGAAAATTACTAAACTATTGAGTATATCAAATCTGGGTAGTGAATAACAGCGCTGTTATTGTGCCCTTACAGAGCTACCTATATTCTAGGAATCCCCAACGGGCTCAGGGGTTATTTCAGTGCTCGGAGAGTCGAAGAGACCTGGGGTTCCGACAAATTTGGCACAAAAAGGTTACCTTGATGCTCGAAGGCTACTACTTCGAGGTTTCCAAAATCAGCTCCTCATCAGGAGAAAATACCTTAGTACTACAAACTCCAACCATCCATACATGAACTAGGAATTAGGTTATTTCAGCATATTGAGATTCATCATCCTCAATCTCTTCATCCCATTAAACTGAGCAAAATTCCAGTAGAACTATTTCTACTTCTACAAAGTAGGCATTACATCCAAATCCCAAAAATTATATAAAATTAAAAAGCTTCATGGCAATCACAAAATGGAGGAAGCCGCCATAGCCATCTCTCCTTTGATCAACTCTGATCAAATCTTTATCCCTGGGGGGATGAAAAAGCCTGTAATAAATTCGTCTTAGAACAAACTCTAAAAATAATTATTGAAATACTTGCCCAAGGTGGCATTAGGCTTCATCAGAAACTCCTCGATAAGCATATTTTAAATTTTATCAGACAGACTCGCGTCTCCCACTCTGAACAGTCTGGCTTCAGTTCAGGGTACCTTCCCTCTACCTTTCTGATACACCTTATAGGTAGGCAACCACCATGGTTCCAATTCTTAAGGATCGTTCACCACACATCCTAAGGTGGGTTTACCACTGAATCCCGAATGGGACCAATGAAATACCATCGTTCTATGACGTATTCCAAGGATAAGTAATAGAAGTCATATTTATTACTGTGGTTCACAAAACAACCACAAGGTTCGCAGTATCATAAAACACGGTGTGGAGTAAAAGGAGAAGTTGCACTGTGTACTTGATGGGGTTCTTAAAATGACCGCTAGAGCTAAAGTTAATTGGATACAAATAATAACTTTTGTAATATCTGGAATGAATGGATCGCCACTATTTATTCCGAAAATCAATTGACACACGGAACCCAGCTCACAACTAGTCAACTATGTACCAAATGTTCATTAATATCGTGATACAGTTTGTGGCATTTAATGATGACAACATCAATAATTTGTATCGCATACAGAGTGGGCAATTTAGCTGTTACAAGGGACGGACACACTTGGAGACCGGTTTCGGGCTGTTTTTTTGACAGCCCAAAACCTGCACTGACACCCGTCGGATATAATTCAATGCCCTTCGTGGTATTTGCCAGGGGAGTAGTTGTTTTCTGACAGGTGCCAGCCAAAACCTACTGTGTAGGTAGATTTGAGACTGGCCTGAACGAATTTGTTCGAAAGATGATTGGAATTTATTGTCTTCGCGACATGTTCCGAAACACTGTATCTTTTTCAAACGAATGTAGTATAACACTCCTCACAAGTGTTATACTCATTAGTTTTATACTACATTCGCTTGAAAAAGTGTATCAAAACATGTCGCGAAGACAATAAACTCTGTGGAAATGTAATCGTGTTTTAACTTTACGTCAATCCAAAATAAGTTATAGGTACACGTAAAACTTCGTGTCTAGCAGAAGCTCACATCAAGCGAAAGCCCATCCAACCAACTCATCCAAATGATGTGGTTAGAAAAACATCGATAGACCAAACGATGAGATTAGAGCCTTCGGTGTAAAAGATGAAACTTTTTCTAGACATGCATGTGAGAGTCTAGAAATAGCGAAATGTAAAAACAGCATGAATGGTGACAGGGGACCAATCCCTTCCAGCCCGCTTTTCAATATATTGTTGAGAAATTATTCAGAGTAATCAAAAATAACAGATGAAGTCCAGATTGGATTGAAAACTTTGCAGGTAGTGGCTGCACTAGTCACATTGTCGAGAAATTAATAAGAATAAGTAGCAGTAACAAGTCCATATCAGGCCGAAAAACTGTATGTACATAAACAGCTAACCCTAGGCTTTAGATTTAGTATCAATTTTCTTCTCCTGAAGACGCTAATCTTGTTAGCGAAACGCGAGTCGATGGCAAATATATCAGTTTGGTGTTAGGGTAATTGATCTCTAGGAAACGTTTCATCGGATTGTCAATTAAATTGATAACAAAAACTTTTATCTCAGATATGATAATTCGTTCCGAAGATATAAGAACGGAAAAGAACGCCAATGATTGCTTTATGGGAAATGATGAAACTATCCCGTTCAATTGTTCGTAATTGGGTGATCAATGCACCCGATACGAGGATATATGAATTCGAAAAGTACATAAGTGAGTTTTTCTCTTGGCTAATCGAGGGAATCGATTGTGCATTTTGCTCGGCGAAACTAGTTCCAAAATGGTTAAACCGCCCCCATTAATTTACCGCCGTCCTCTGGTATAGTGCATTTTCTATAGTCCCGCGGGATTCTAAACCGGAATAGTACAAACCCGCATGAACAGTCTATGGAATTCTCAACTATATCTAGCCACGTTCGCCACATTCCCATCCACGAACCCTATTCCATCAGGGTAGTATTGTTGTGCCAATTATGTTTATTCGTTCACAGGAAGTTATCTAGAGGAATTAATCGAATTTACATTTGTGTTTGTTTTATTGTTTTCTGAACAATTGGAAGGAACTTCTCACAGTTTGCAAACTAATTTTAAATTAGAATTTGTTTCAAAGTAGGGTTATCTAATGAGGGAATGCGCTCAAATTCGGGATTCTGAAAAAAGTTAAAAGTTGACAAATGGCCGTGTTGCTTCTGAGAAATTGCGAAGGAAGCTAGTATCAAGACCTATTTGCTGAAGATCATCGCTCAAATTCGATGGCGTTTGATAAATACCGTAAACATTCACTACTAGAAACCTGAAATTTCTTCTGATTATGCATTTAGTTCAAGAGTCTGCCCGAACATTTTTCTCCGAATAACGTTTCAGGTATAGGGAAAATAAATCAAACAGAGAAAATTGCTGAATATTTTCCACAACTACTTTTCGTTACCTACTGGGAAATGAACTTACTTCAATGAGTGAATAGTTTTGCAAGAGACAACGAGTTACCTCTTTCTCTATCATCTGGATTTCAGAAATGGATGCTTATTATGAGTCGATTTCTGAATTTGATTAATTTCCCAATGAAATTATTATAATGAGTGAAGTATGACAAGCAGTGAGTTGATCTACGTATTGTACATTCATTGCTGTACAGTCTGTGAGGGCAAGTTGTTTCACGATACAACTTTTTCCTTTCATCAGGTCAAAATGTATTTCCTCTGAGATTCAAACAACAGAGCTCCAATTATTGAAGTGAAAGCATTTTGGCATTGGGTGTGGAAATCGTTGGTGGAAGCAAAGAGAAGATTGTGACTTCTCAGACTTCTCAAAATTGGCATATTTTAAAATTAAGTTATGAAACATAATCTGCACTTTCTTTCTGAACGTCTCACGAATATTTCATTGAAAAACGATTACAGCTTCAGAAAAAATTATCCACATTTGTACAGACGACCTGAATTATTATACTACAAA
This sequence comes from Zygogramma bicolorata, assembly GCA_032362365.1. Taxonomy (NCBI): domain Eukaryota; kingdom Metazoa; phylum Arthropoda; class Insecta; order Coleoptera; family Chrysomelidae; genus Zygogramma; species Zygogramma bicolorata. Next base: position 119,678 of record JAVJAQ010004390.1, on the reverse strand, counting down.
TATCAATGTAATGTTCTTACTTCAAACAACTTTATTAGAACACAGTTACATATGACAATCGGATAACAATCAATATTAATTGGGTGAAACAATGGTTTCATCCCGACGTTCCAATCGTGTCGGATGTTTGAATTCAACTGCCCTCGCGACGTTGCCAGTGCGCAATTCAAATACCCTACAATCAACATTATAGTTCCATCTGTAATAGTATATTATGCAACATTCATGTAATGGTCGCATACACCATACAAAACTCACCTTCGCCTCGTTTCATGTCCCGGTTAATGCTTGTATATCAATTACCATTACATGAGAGTTGCATACGCTACTTCTACGCCAGATGAATAATAAAATTCCATAAATTTTACATTTATATTGTGGGTCGCACTGATCAAGAAGTGGAGAATATATTTGAATTTATTTCATTATTGCTAGTCTCAATATTGTATTGGAAATGTTGATTTTATTCTGAATCGAATTTTGAATGTAGCCCTCTGTTATTGAATTGGATTTCCAATTGATTGAAAATCTGTCATCGTAATGACAGATCTGTATCGTAATGAACTCATTATGAAACAAATTACGGGCATATTAGTGTATTACCATTACTCTAGTGCACTGATTCCCAAAGTGGTCCAGGTGGGCCCCCAGGGGTCCACGAGAGACTTAAAGGGGTTGCACGTTGGCGTGATCAATAAATGGAAAATATGGAAATATGATGAGAGTATAGCTGCAGGGGTCCACTGGTACCACCAAACTTATGAAAGGGGTATATGAGAAAAAAAGTTTGGGAAATTCTGCTCTATTGCAATAGAATTTTCATTGTTCTCATTTATCGCTATTCAATAATGATTTTACATGAATGTAGAACAAATATTGCTTATGACGCGTAGGTACGATAAACACTCATTTTTTGCACGAGTTGCAGAAATAACTGATGGCTCAAAAACTATGGAAACTTCACTACCATATTGAACTTTACTTCTTTCAAAAGTTTAATCTAGTGGTCTTCAGCCATTAACAAGAAAAGACATTTTCTATAAGAATATCTGCAACCGCCACTGCAACCGCCACTGTTGGTCAATGGGATTCTACAAATTGAATCGCAAATCAGCTCCAATTTGTCATACAATCCAATTTTCTGATGATTAATTGCTTGAAAACATAGTCTAGTCGAAAACGTGATCGTTTTCATCACCCTTGGTAACGTCGATATAACCTATTTATCAAGGAGTGAACGCCAGTACCACAGTTATTTTGATATTAGTGGGTATTTGAATATAGTGAGTCAATATATAGGTTGAGAGGTGTTTTGAAACGTACTACGTTCTCTCAAGTAATCGAATTTCAAGCCTCTCCACATATTATGTCGGAATGAAACAACGTTTTGGAGAGCTATAAATGAATTATCAAACCAGACAGTTGTTGCATATTCACTCGAGAAATACAAGAGCAAATTTTGTGTTGGAATAGTTCCGATAATGAAAAATATGTGAGAGTTTGCAATTTTAAAGTAGACAAAATAGTTGTTGGAACAATGTACCGTCATATTCGCCTTTCCCGACGGGGAATCGAACCTCGGTCTTTCGCTTGAAAGGCGAATATTGTTTGTTTTGTTGAACAAACAATATTCGCCTTTCAAGCGAAAGACCGAGGTTCGATTCCCCGTCGGGCCACCGTGCTGGGTGATCGCACGTTAAAAGGTAAGGCCTCGTTGATCCTTTGCTCGCACAAGTTTCGACTTCTGAGTGTTGACGTTCGTCAGCTGGTTAACGGAAACGAACAATATCAGAACAATATCGCCATATAACGTCCATACACAACTGTTTCACGAGAGTGTCCCTTTAGTGAAATCAATTTGATATAAACGCTCCTCGGTTTTTCAGCCGATTTCCATTTTGATTTCATAATTCGATGTATTTCAAAGAATCATTTGATCGGGTGAATCGCATATCAAAACTTTTTTTCACCACATTTTTCATAACAATTTGTTTCGGTTTATCAGTTTTTCTATAAAATTTCGAATAAGATTGCCTCTCAAATTCGACTATGAAATGGCATTCACAAATCAGTGGCCATATACTTAGACCGGTATCTTCGTTCCTCTATGCAAGCGGAGATGGAGCTGACTAGTTGATTTTGGTAAACATGCATGATATTCGAATCTCATGCTGGTAGTCCAGATATTAATCCTAGAGATGAGATCGTTACATCGGATACACTAACTGACTCCGTAGGTAATATTGTAGATTTTCCGCGATCCTTACAGATCCAATAACAAATCATATGAAGCGTAAAGGCAATCACAACATGAGCCGTCCTATTAATTGCACAAGTCCTTCCTAGATACACTTGTGAGTGTCCGATAAGGGAAATTAAAAAAAATATGGGGAACTGTGATCTCTTGGATAGGCCAAATGATGAAACATTTATTGCTATCTCATTTTATTGTTTCCATAAATGCGATAGTTGATTTCATAAACAGGTTAGGTTAGTTTAGTTATACAAGCCGTACGGTTATTTTGTAAAGCCATACTGACCAAGCAAAGCGTGTGAAGAATTTTCATTGAATCGAATTCGAATTCTAATCAGAATCTCCAAAACCTCTGAAATCAATTAAAGCAATCTTCAGTCGTTCCAACTCTTTTTGTCTTTCGTGTTTCGTCCTAATTAGAATCCATTGCCCACAAATGATGATTCATCAGGTATTTCGGAAAAAAGGTTTCGCAAGATAATTACCGACCTTCTTTCAGTTTTTATTCTGCGGAAAAATTATACTTCGATCTATTATTTTCCGTATTAATTATCAGAGATCACGAAACACACCAAATTGCACCTCTGCAGGAAACCAGTCTTTTTTACATTTTCGTGGAAGTTCTTTCTGTGTCTCGTTTCAAGTTGGATAGAATACCATCCGACAATCGAATGAATAGGTTAATTTCATTTTACAATGGGATTAAACTACGGAGGAAAGAACTGAGAGCTTTGGAGTTCTCTATATTGGAAGCCCTGTAATGTTCAAAGAGCACCGCGTGAATCAAGGGACAGGAGATACGAATTAACATTCACTTTGAATTTTTGAAGTTTGTAAGCCTCAGGAAAAACCTTTTTTGGCAAGGAAATCCACCAAAGGGGTGGGAATTCTATACTCGTCTACTCAACCGTGTAGATATTGTCAAGCGGGGAATGATTGATAACAATTCAGAAGAGCATCGACCGTGAAAGTATCTATAGAAGAGAGACAAGTCTCCGACCCTTCTACGATGTTCCAATGAAGTGAGCGAGTCTGTGAGCGAAGAATCACCAACAAGACGAATTGCCTTTCTTTGAATGGAATCGAGAAGCCTCAATGAATGTTTTGGTGCCGAACTCCACACATGAGAACTATATTCCAAGACAGGCATTCTTCTTCTGTGCCTTGTAGATCATTAGAAGCTGACGAGAAGTGAAGTATTTTTTCGCACGAAATGAAAATGTGTTCACGAACAGTATTATCATTATTATCCATATCATTCACCATATTACTTTTTGTATTGAAGACTTAATGGCTGTTTCAATACCTATGAAAATTAATCACAATCATCAACACGATTCGAATGGATCAATAACTCATCGACAGCTTTGAAGCATTCATATATTCGGAAGTCGATTACTTTTGTTGTGGAAATCCATTTCAACCTGCCGTTCAATCCCCCGATCTCCATGTAATAATATTAACTTGTTCTGGCTTCATCGGAAAGTTAATATAAGCAATTTCGTGATCTCAACTAAATGTTCCTGAACGGGATACTTAAGCATTCTCTTCGATAAATTGAGTTGTCTCGTTCAATTCAATTATCGAACATAGTCCGAGATAAACCTGTGTCAGTTTCAGAGGATGTCTGATTCGGTAGATAATTGCCCCTAATTTTGTGAGACCCTTCCACTAATTCAGTAACTCAGTAGTAGTCTGTAATTCAGTAATCGGAAAATTCTTCTGATCACCCTTTGAAATGACTTCATATCGAATGAATAGCGGGAGATTCTAACTGAAGATTTTCCAAATTCTCACCCTTCAATTGAACTTTGCTTCAAAATAACCCTTGATCGACCCTGGACAGATTTATTTCTATAAGTGCATTGATGAGATATGAATATATTTGGAATACTCCAATATCTCCTGATGATTTCCAGATTATTCGCTAGGAACTGAAACAAGTTTATACGGAATTTTATGCAAATGTGAATTAAATCTAAGATCGATTATACCTTCACTGTTTTATATAATCATTTTATGAATTTTATAAAGAACAGTTCAGTTTTTCCAGAAGGATATTGGATTCATTTCCTTATTTGCAACCAGAAATAAGAAATATATACAATGAGATTCGAACTTTTTGTGTAAGACTCTTCCTAGAGATCAACTACCCTAACTCCAAATTGATATTAAGTCAATGGTTCTGGAATGCTCCGTTCTTGAAGGAGCTTCTACATTTATAGAACCTTTGTGATAATACGATAATACAACGTGCAGTCAACAAGGAGATGGGAATGAAGTGAACTCTTTATTCCGTTCAAGCTTTCGAGTCTTCATTTGCTCTCCATCAGGAACTGAACATAACGTTAATAGTCCTTTTCACAGGAAAACTGAAAGACAACAGATAGACGTTATGATAATAATATTGGTTTCCATGGTATGTTAGGAGAAGCAACTTCTTCCACATTCTCATTCCTCTTTTCAACATGTTTAATAATTCATAGTTTTTAATTGAAGATTTTTATAATGTTTCATTACCTGACGTCTATGTGTTGTGATATGTTGTCTTTTCGTTTTCTAGTAAAAAGGATTGTTAGCCCCATGTTCAGTTCCTGATGAAGAGCCAATAAAGACTCGAAAGCTCGAACAGAATAAAGAGTTCACTTTATTTCCATCTCCTTGTTGACTACATACCTGAAGGGATTCTTTCGAATCATCTTTCGAGCAATTCCTTTAAATATATATATATATATATATATATATTATATTCAGTGTGCTAGAAAAACCTTTCTGGAATTATTCATTATCCATCAGAAAGTGCGGTAAGTGAAATCAGACCAGCCTTTATTGCTCCAACACACTCATATCACAATATCCCAACCTTTCAATTACCATTCCCTCTTTACCTCTATCCTTTGCGTTTGCCTCGTTGAGTGTCATAATGAAATTACCGAAAGCATATAGCCTCCTAGGAAAGCTTCAACGGACCAGACATTCGTGGCATTATTGTGTACCGCAGGGTTTATATAGTGCCCTAACAGGCAAAATTAACTATATTCCTCACACACAGTAGCTTTTTTCTACGGAAAATCTTATTTTATTTCCCTTCCCCCAACTCGGTGTCGAAATTAGTAAAACCAATTGTCTTGTCGCAGACATAGAGGATTATGTCTAGAAATCTGAGGCTGTTGTGATCCGAAATTTTTGAGCAATAACCATTCACGAAGTTTGAGAAGAGTTATGAAAATTTGTATGGATTCGCTTTCCGATAGGGTAGCACCAGAGATTTTTTGATAGGCAAATTCAAATCATGTGTTATGGAATTCTCATTGGGAAGGAACATTTTTGAGTGAACCTTCTCGATTAGACTGAAAGTCTGCCGTTCTATACTCTTATAGACTTCAAATGAATTCATTTTCTCAGATTTACCCATACTGGAATTAAAAAATATCTATATAGGAGAATGGTAACAGTTTTGCAAGACAAGTTCGAACTGATTTTCATGAGATTTATTTGAAAAATCACAGACTTTACAGGTCCAAAATGAGATGAGACAACTAAGGTTAGATTCGTTTTTACACATTTCACCAGCAGAGCCAACAATAGAATCTAATTTTATTTATGATTTTCAACTAGAAACATATCATTTGGTGGCACAATTTGGTAATGTATATTATACACAATAATTCTTCTCAAACTTCGGCCTGAATTTCACTGTCTTCCAATGATCTTCAAACATGGGAAATATATTCTAATCAAAAGGAATTGTTGCTGAGAAGTCATGTGTCGCATATGTTTTTTTTTATGGAAATGTATTCGAAATGTTAGCCTCTCATCCAATGATAACTGAATTAAATAGTTAAAAGATGACATACCACTTCATCTCGTGAAACATATATTGTGGCGTTACTCTAGGTATTATAATTAAGATTTATCGCCGGCTTGAACATCTCGGTTCAGGGGTATTTCACACGCTTAACATCGTTATTAATTGCTTTGGAGCGAAGGGACTTCTTACTTCGGGTAGGAAGTACACAGCTTTGAAATAGTTTACGGAGAAATTTTTATGGTAGCAGCTCTTCGTTTTGATATACTCCCGTAATTTATTTGTATATGCAGTGGTGTGATATCCGGTTCACTAATTTGTTTCAGGTTAGGAACTGAAAAACCGCGCCAGTGTTGTAGGGGAGAGTCTTCAGCCCTAAGTTACAGAACAATTTTTTACCTTTAAAAATTGTTTTTGTTTCGTTAGAGGATAGGACCATTTTTGAACTCTTCTATTCTGCACGATGATTATTCTCCAGTTGAATGGAATGAGAAAGGATGAACGGGAAAAACATCAATGACTCAAATGATTCAGTAACAGCTGTGAATTGACAGCATCATGCAAATGCACAATTTGTGCCAGCATTGAATCGATCTGCTAGCTTTCAAAGATGATTCGAACTGGAAATTTTCTTTTACTTCATGTTATCCGTTCTTAACGATTTCGATGAGTCAAACTGATAAAAATAACTCTTCTGAATATTGCTCATTCATCTCACGTATCTCCAACTGTTATACTATTGAGCAATGTCATCAACTTAACAATCGACCCCCTGTTGTTTTCAAAATATTTCGAGATTACTGTACCGTTTTATTTCCATGGATTTGCGAAAGGTATAGTAATAACTTCATATGGAGGCACTTTGACGCACAACATGGAAAAGATATATCAATTTTCTCATCGTATGATAATTCATGTTTCTTAACTTTCAGAACAATCATCGTCATATATACATTCGAAAGTATGTAGAATATTCATATGAGAGCCACATCTGTCGAGACCGAGGTGATTTACAGGCCCGTTAACCATAGAACATGACAAAATCACCCCTCACTTTTTCAGGGAAATGATCGAGAGAAAAATATCTGCCGTCATGGCTGATCGAACACAACAATTCTCGGTCAGAGTCGAGCAGTGTATAGTATTTTTCACAGTAAATGGTATTGGCTTATTAACTGCAATAAACTACCATTGTGTAGAAATTCATCTGGTAAAAGATGCAAATGTGCTACAGGGTCGAACTTAAGAAATTTGAATTTTGCATAACGTAGGAGATATACAAGTAACTTATTCAAATGTTACAATTCTATTCTATATTTAGTTCAGTGTCGCTATCGCTATCCTCATCTAAATTAATTATAATTGGCGCAATTGATTTTACAGAAAGCTACGAGTTTTCAACATTTATAACATGACTAACAGAACTTTTCCAACTCTCGGTAGGAATGTCATTCATACAGTTCCTAATTAATTCTACCACACTACCACTTGAAGTCGGAGAAGTATTTTTCCGCGCACGCTCGATTTAAGTTGGTGCCACATAAGCTCTATAAGATTGAACACGCAGTAGTAGGGAGGTAGTCGTAACACTGTATGTCCCAATTCTTCTGCAATTGTATCACAAACATACGTTTTTTTTGAAGAACCACTGGAAGAAGCACTATTACTTTTTATCCACGGAAGCCACATACTGCCTATTCTGTACGTTGGGGTATAAAATCTTTGCTATTAATGTCTGTAATAACAAATAAATGTTATGAAATTATTGCACGCCGTAACACAAGTGAACACTTCCAATGAAATACAAAGACTAAAATGAACAAGAGGTGTAAGCTGTAATCCTCTACAATCCCTCTCTGAGAAACGAAATTACCTGAATCCGGTCCTTCTACATTTATGATGTGCATCTCGGATTTTACAACTTAAGGGTCTAATTGGTTTTATTATAATCCTTCAGTCAATACCATTTACTGTGAAAAATACTATACCACTGCGATAATTCGATTCCCTACCCTGACTAGCCTCATCGTTCCGGCTCTGAGTAACACTTTGTTACCAATGATTTTATTGTATCCCTTTCTAACTATTTGATGAGCGAACAATTATCGAAATTATCTGTGGAAGCGAGTAATTCAATCGTTTCCGTTATTGAATATTTTCTGTAGCCCTAATAATTGTTTCTCTTTAGAGCTCTTGTCGATGTTCGAATACTGTCCATAGAATTAACATAAACAGTAATTCCAGAAATGTATTTTGTTCCCCGGGTATTGAAGGTCTATTCAAGTGGTTGTTGCCATTTTCAATTGTTGTATACATCCATTCTCTAATGTTACTCAGATAATTGTCATTAATTCTTTCCACAAATAGTAAATAACGCTAGGAAGTTGAAGCCTTTCTAATAAATATTGTTTGGATGCTTGTTGAGGAGAGAAAATGTTCTGGAATCCAAGGGAAAGTGTACTCACTCGATTTTGTGTCTTTTAACATACCAATCTGTCCATTTCCTGAGGAGAGAAAACTCAAAAAATGGATTCCAGGAAGCCTTTTAATCTTTCACAATTCTAAACTTTAGGCGTATTTCCGTCTGTTAGCTTCATCCCTGATTCTATAAATATCGGTTTTTTGAGACTGAGTGAATCGACACTATCGTTCTGTATAGATGTTATATCAATCATCAATGATGACCTATTTCCACGTTTTGATATACATGCATATGAAAAAAAAATCAGCACTTTTTCTTATGGACATATAGACCAGGAGATAGTGACAGGTAACGTTTTCCCATTTTACACTGCATGCCTTTTCAAGGCTTGATAATTAACTCAATGAAAAAATTAAAATTTGAAAAATAGGCAAGTTCCTGACTGCCGAGCGTGTGCACTTCATAAAAAAACCCTTTTTTTTTTGTGGGGAATATTCGTGTTATTCCATTTATTATTTTTGCTCAAAATAATATCCACTAATACAATACAATGTAGCATGCAAGAAAAAGTCACGGAATTTTTCTAATGTTTGCTTGAATTTAAAAATAATATGTTCATTCAATTTTTTCACAATTTTTGTATATTGGCTGTAGCAACATGCATGCCATTCATGTAAATACATTGGAATGATATATATTAATGAAATCCAAAACGGCATGCAAATTAAAAAACCCGCCTATTTTTCATATTTTATGGTTAATTATCGGAAGTAACACACACAAGTGCTTCAAAATTACCGATAATTTTCCATGAAAGCATGTTGTCTAAAAGAGCCCGACTCCGAAGGAGGAGGGCTATTTCAGCAAAATATGAAAATAACTGAATGCAGTTTTTTTACTGGCAACAAGCTCGAATGGAAAATTATCAGGTTTTATTTGATGCACGAGTGTAATTCCATTCGATTCAATTTCAATTCAATTTATTCATTGTTGTTAAAGTACATATTTCATATAAAGATCAATTTATTTTTATTACTCTGCTGAGTCAAGACGCTTCACCTAAGCACTTAAGTGCTTGTCTTGTGTCAGACGTCTATAATTCAGCAGGGTATGTTAACAAATAACATTTTATATTATTGAAATACAACCAAGTAGCTAATTTATATGTATATACATTTATTGATGGCATAAAATATTCAAATTATTATTGTTTTTCTTTATGTAATAAGAGTGGAGGAAAAGTTGTTCGGTGACATTTTGGAAGCTTAGAAGTTGAGTTAGAAGTTGAATCGACTGCTGTTCCTCTTTGGATCAGAAAATGTTTTTTAACATTTCGTGATTTTGGCGAATGAATTCTTTGAGATCAGATTTAAACCTATTCAATTCTGGTGGCAGAAGGTTATACAGTTTTGGACCAAAAAAAAATATGTTTCATTGGGTATGTGTTTTTCTATATAATGGTAGATTTAATGATAAGTTTTGTGTGAAGCGTGTATTGTATTTATGTTCAGAGACTTGATATCTTATTCTATTTTGATACATCCATACCAAGCATTGGTTGGCATATAAGCTTCGTATGCTCAGTAGGTTGGTTTCTGCATATAGGTTTTCAGTAGAGAATAATTTATTTTTTTTGTATAGAATTTTCAGTATTGTATTTTGCATGGTCTGAGCGCTATATATAACATTATCAAACATACCTCCCCAGGCTGTAATACAGTATCTGATGACTGATTCTGCAAGTGAGACGTATATTGTGTATAAGTTTTCCCTTGACATGATTTCTCTCAGATTATAGAATTTATATGTTAGTTGTCTTAGTCTTTTTGTTACGTAGCTGGCATGTTCTTCCCATCTCATGTGCTGGTCTAGGAAACATCCTAGATATTTGATATTAGCTACTTTTTCAATTCTTGGACAGTTACAAGTTTCTTCATTGGTGCAGTTAGGGGAGTGTATTTGTAATGAGTTAAAATTTGGTTGATCATTGCTTGTCAAGGTGAATGCGATAAATTTGGTTTTCTTGACATTTAGGCTCAAAATATTATCATCAAGCCAGACTTGTATTGCTCTTAATCCTTTACCTGCGTTATCGTATACATTAGCCCAAGTTTCACCGGTGTATATTAGTGCCGTATCATCAGCGTAGGAGATGATATGACCTGTGAAGCCATTTATCATGCTTATACTATTGATATACACAAGGAACAGAATTGGTCCCAACACCGTTCCCTGCGGCACACCAGTGGTTATTTTCAATGATGTGCTCAGTTCATTGTCAATTTTGACTCTCTGATTTCTGTTCGATAGATAACTCTGCAGAACATTTAATGCTGGTCCTCTAATTCCATATTTATACAGTTTATTCATTAATTCATTATGTGACACTGTATCAAATGCCTTGGCCAGATCCAAAAAAACTGCTAAGCATTTTTCAGATCTGTCCAGTGCTTTTATAACTTCATTTGTGAAGTCAAGTACTGCATTTTCAGTGCTAGAATTTTTTATGAACCCATATTGCCTTGCAGTTATTACATTATGGTTTTCGAAAAAATTAACTAACCTCGTTTTCATACATCGTTCAAAGATTTTTGCAAAGTTATCAATTACAGAAATTGGGCGATAGTTGCCCAGTTCACATTTATTTCCAGCTTTGTAAATAGGTGTAACGATCGATTCTTTCCATTGGGTTGGTACAATTCCATTTTTGAATGTGAGGTTTATAATATGTACTAATGGTGCTGGTATATGAAGATGTATATCTTTAATTATTTCTGACTTTATTCCATCTGGTCCCGGAGAACAATTGATTTTGAGGTCTGATATAATGTTTATTATTTCATTTTCTGTAACTGGTTCAAGAAATAATGTCGGGCCTACAGAGATATCGTTTAGAAATTCATCGGATATATTGTTTGGTTTATTTATTTTTATAGCCATGTTTGAAGCAATATCAACGAAGTAATTGTTAAATGCCTCAGCTTTTTTTTCATTATCAAATATTATATTTCCATTTGGTAACTTAATATCAGTACTACTTATACACTTTTTATTAACATTGTTATTCGAGATCTCATTTATTATCTCCCATGTTTTTTTACAGTTTCCTTTTGAGGTATTTAGTTTTTGTTTATAATGTTGATTTTTTGTTGTCTTTATCAATCCGTTTAATTTGTTTCTGTATCGATTATACTCTTGCCGAAGTGTTTCTGAATCTGATTTCCTTAGTCTTTTCTTCAACATGTCTCGATGTTTGATTGAATTTATTAAGCCTAGTGTTAGCCATGGTTTCAGTTTATGGTTTCTTTTTATGTATACACTGAGTTTTTGTGTTGAGAGGTTTATGTACTTGATCAGTTTTTTTATGAACATATCATAAGAAAGTTGACTTTCTTTACATTTTGATATGTCTTCCCAAGTTTCATTACTCAAGTAACTGTGCAGTTTTTTCACATCAATTTTTCTCTTGACCTCAGTTTTAGACTTTTTATCGGGTGGAGTGTTTTTTTTTGCTTCCTATCAAGTGATAAAAATGTTGTAAAATGATCGGAGAGGTTTGTTTCAATTACAGCCGATGAAATAGAAGCCTGATGTGCAGAGTTATCTTTTCTAACAGAAATATGGTCAATAATGATTTGTTTTTGATCCGTAAGCCTTGTTACTTCATTTATATACGAGACGAAACCCTGCCCAGTTAAGAGATTTAGGTAGTTATTCACGTTATTGGAGAATTTATCCAGTAAATCTATATTAATGTCTCCTATGAATACTTCAATTTTATTTCTATGAATTTTTGATAAATATTGGTTCAATTCATCCACATATAGTGGCATATTTGTTGATGGGGGTCTATATGATGCAGTGATGCCTATACTATTGTTGTTATTCTGGAATAGTGTAATACGTAACAATTTTGTTTCAGTCAAAGGGATTATTTCAGCATTACCTGATATTGTGTCTCTGACATAGATAACACAGCCATCATTTTGATTGATTTGGGATTCATTATAATAGATTGTAATTTTTGGTATTTGAAAATCACTCACCGAATCAATATTCCAAGTTTCTGACAAAATCAACACATCTATTTTGTCGATTTCTGGTTCTAAGTATAGCAGCAGTTGATCCAAGTTTTTCTTTATGCTCCTTACATTGAAATGAATAATACCTAATTTTCCCACTTTTTCACCACTCTCAACTCCTTTCATACATTCTTCTAGGTTAGAGAATGTTTTTGTTTTAATATCCTTTTGTGAATCTAGTATATTTAGAAATTCTAACATTCCAGACAATGAATACAGCTATATCCTCACAATTGGAGAAAATGAAATACAATGAGATTAAATATAGAGTATGATATATCTGCCAAGCAGTTCCAAAATAAATAATTATTCCTAAAGAAATTCTACTCTCCCATTATTTATCGTGATTGTTTAGAAATTTAGTCCGAAAATTCTGTCAAAATCGCTATTGGACCTCATTATAGAAATTTTTCCATTACTGTTTACATATATTTTCCCGGCATCAGTCCATACGTCTTTAATTGAAGTTTTTTCAATTGCTTTCGCAAGTAGTTCTACCCGAATTTTTGTTAGATCTTCTCTTATCATTATGCCAGTTCCCTTTAGAAGTTTTTTCTTTTTGTAAATATCCTGTCTCACATCATAATTTTTCAGTTTGAGGAAAATGCCCCTGGGTTTGTGGTTGTCTTCTTTTTTCCAATTCTGTAGCATATCTCAATATCTTCATCTGTCAGTTTTGTTGCCATCTTATGGTTAAGGAGAGTAATAATTTCTTTTCTTGTTTTCTCTCTGATTCTTTCTTCGCAGTTGAACACTCGTAAATTATTTCTTCTTGTTTCCTGTTCCATGTTATCATATTTTTGTATCAGACTGTCCTTTTCATGGATCAACCCCTTTATTGAGACATCCAGTATATTTAGTGTAGACTCATTATCTCGTTTCATTTCCAGCATATCGTTTTTGAGATCTCCTAGTTTTTGTTCTAGTTCCAATAGGTTTTTTTCCACCGATTTAATGACTGCCTCTGCCACGTTATCAGTGATTGTTTTTATGAACCTTTGGTCTCTTAAAATTTTGTCCATAGCTATTGTAACTGCATTTTTGATTTCTTCCGTAATTTCTCGTGTTAAAACCATTCGGTAGAATATTTCCGGAGTTAAAAAAACGACTTTTAAAATTCAGTATTTATGCCTGTCAAGATGACAAATGTACAATTTGAGAATCGTTACTATAGATTATAGATACACGGACCGAGCGGGTATTTTTCGATACCTACCGGGTGTTTACCAGTCCGAAAATATCCCGCCGGGAATTTATCGCTGTAATTGATCGAAAATGTCCCGCTTCTTATGGGATTTTTAATATACGATGGAAATATTCTTTAAAAAGGCCTTAAAAAGGTATGCAGTATAAAATGAGAGAACGTCATCTGTCACCACCGCCTGGTCTAATAGTAGATTCAGCCTGTTCAAGATGGTGTGCAAGTGAGTACAGACATTATAAGTCGATCATTATATAGAATAAGGATCAGATGACTCAATGCAACTAATGTATTAATGAATCATGTAACCGTCGTCAATTTTTTTCTTGGAATAACAGCTAAGGTAACTGAAAATGCGTTTCGTTAATAGGCTTTTTGTTTTGTTTCAATCAGATTACCTCTTGTCTGACGCAATTTTCTGTTTTTTGGAAAATTTTTGAGAAGAAAAAACTATTTTTATCACTGTCCCTATTTCTGTGTATACATTTTCCCACCAAAAAAATAATTTTTTGTTTCACCAATTACAGATCCGTCATAATCGAACAAAGGGTCCATTTTAACCACTCATCTGTTGATGATCTGTGGAACCAGATTTTTTGTTATATTTTTTTTTATTATGAAATATTAGGAATATTCTGTAGGATTGTTCGTTATATCAACGACGTCTTCAGGAACAGGGGGTTGAGGGGGCATTCAAAATCTACTCATATACGCATAATTTTACCGCTATTTGCCTTCTCCTAAGAGCATATTCTCAGTGCGTACTGTGCTTCAATTCTGACAGAGAAATAGAGTAAACTGGCCTTGATATAATTTTGCTATTCTAGAAGTATTCTTCGTAAAACCACTTGCGTTTCAATCTAATTGTAGTACTGCATGGATAATTCGAATTATCCTTCTCCATTTCTCAAATATAGTTTTCAATATAGATAGGATGAAGTTATTACAGTCATAAAGTGGAGCTAAGCACTCTTGATAATCGGAGCAGTAATTCATATTCGCACAAAGAACTCCTTTCCCATTACAAAGTAGTTATTACCGAATTTAAATTGTAAAATTTCAGTAACACATTCCATTTGTGAATTTTCTGCTCGCCATCCTTTGGGAAGATACCCTGGAACCGTGCCATTCGTAATTGCTATTCCACAAAAACAAAGGAACGTATTGTTCTTGATTATCTTACCGAATGGTTTTCCTGAATTAAACTTCTTCGATATGGACATCCAGCGTTTTACGAAAAGAGGATATTTTTGTTCATGTTTTTGTTTCATATAAACCACCCGGTGAGTTTGAAAGTCGATTATACGAATATCAGTGGGCCTACCAGACCGATGGTAGAGGTTTTCATTCGTTTCTGTGAAATTATATTATTTCATTTAATTGAATACAGTATAACTCCCCTGGTTAACAAAACAAAAACCACAAGAAAGCAAATTAATGATTGTTTTTATTGAAAACAAAATTGATGGTTTTTTCCATAGCGAAAGTGAACAATGACAGGTCATCAGGGAAGGCCCACACAACACTTTTTCTCAGAGGTAGGTATACATGCTATTTTTTCTGTTCAAAATGAAAATGTTTTGGAATACTTAATTCCAGAAACGATCACTCATGTTTGCTTACACAAAGTTATTACTTTCAGTAGTGGCGACAGTGAAAGGAGAACATAACGCTCAGATGAAGATGTTCAGGGTTGCTGATATTTTCGATTTATTTTCGATAGATGATCCTAATTGTGATTATATTTGTCGTAGACAAATTTTTCAGAATTGGTTTCTTATCTCCTTTTCATTTTTTGTGTGAATTCATAGAATTTTCATTTCCTTTTTCAATTTTGTGTGTGTTTCCCACGACAACCACTTTTCTTCATAATTCTTGGGAAAAAGCGCATCCTTATCAAGTAAAAAAGAGTAAAAACTGCGTTGTCTATCGAGCTCAGAGACGACCAAAAAAATGGGCGCCTCCAACAAACCATTAGCCTCTATTTCAAATGTGATGCATCAAATCGGACAAGTTTCAAAATGAACATTTATTCTTCTTGCATTCATCGATATAATCCAATCAACATCTGTCTTCTTCTTTCTCCTTAACCTTCGAACAAAATACCAAGATATGATAGAGTTTACATAGAATAATATCACTTTTGGCACTTCAATAGAAAAATACTCGTGACGTTACTAAGATCCCAGAAAGCATTTTATCTGCTATCGAAAGGGATGGAAAAATTTGATCCGTATCAACCGAAGTTGTCGAGATAAGGCTTCAAACAGAATCATCCAGAATCAACAGTCGAACTCCACCAAATAAAATCTTTATTATATGTGTGTTTAGTCGGAGGACTTACATCAACAGGAAATGTTACAGATTATATTTGTTGGAGTTCGACTGTAAGTTTTTCACCTACCCAGTTCCATCTCATCTCCACTGTAAGTGATGGATCGCCTCCGGTATACTCTGTGTTGATTGATTTGAGTTTCGAGACCTAAGGAATTGGAGTGATTGGTGATTCCTCTTCTGTTTTTTTCTGAAATATGTATCTGCTTCGCCGTATATATCTAATATTTTCAAAAAGAGCCAAAGAACAATTTCTTCAAACTACATTTTCTCCACAGAAAACAAGTATTGAGTACTAGAGCTACTATCTGACCTGCTAACGTTTTCAATTACACATGCAATACCATCAAACAAATCCTGATAGCTGTGGATGAAGAGGAGAGACTAAACTTCGAGAAACTCGATGTACTGTTCCCTCCACGATTACCGTACTCCTGAACTTCACATGCAAAACAGAGTGATCATTAGAGATATTCAGCGACAGCTGCATCTAGCCGTTCTCTAACTTCATTCAAATGGCGCTTCAAATGGTTCGAGCACGAATGCGATGCTCCAAAATGCACAAAAATAGACGATAACATTTCTCGGAAGTTTGTGGGTGCCAGCGAAGAAAACAACGTCCGCCTGAGTGACTTACGACTTGTACCGACCTGAAATGGAAAATTCAATGCTATCCAGTTGAAATTTAGGTTACCGTTCACATATTTTCGAAGTGAAAACCTCCCAACGTACGATTTTTCTTCGACGCCTCGGGGCGTTCCATCAATATTTTATCGACTGTGAATAGTAAATCACTGTTGATATGAATATACGCCGCTGAATAAACACCAATCAAGGTGTAACGTAGTATAAACATGAATATTCCCCTCACGCTAAACTCTCTGCATTGCCATTTTCAATTCAAAAGTATTGAAGATTCATTCTTTTAATTGAAAACATTCCATGTCCTCTTTGTTCATGATTTACGTGCAATCCTATAGAAACAAATGCTTGTTTCAATTAACGCAAGATCAGATTGGTGGTGGGGAAACGAAAAATTAACACGTTTTGTGTTCTCATTGCCACCCTCAAATGTAATAGTTGTTTATGTATAATTGCGCAGATTTTTTTTGAAGATGGATAAGTCTTTCGAAAACAGCATCAAATAGGCTGTGTCGCCATGTTTTACGTGAAAATGCCTACTCATTTCTAACCAAACACATGTTCAACGATAAAAAAAACATCAATTTTACGAACACAATTTGCATGACTTTTTCTTTTGATTTTATTTGATAATCCATTATGATTCAATTTTTAGTTAAGTTCTGATTACTGTCATCTGAAATTATTTCCTTGGGATTATCACAAAGTGTTTCGTTCAATATTTTTCGATGTTGTGAAAATAAGGAGTAGAGTTCAGATTCTGAAAATTGACGTTTATTATTCTTCGATATTCAACCGTTCGAGTCTGGTAAATATGTTTTTAGTAAAGGTATTTGTCCACTCATATCTATTAACATTGTCTGTAGAGAGGATAGTTTGCCAATGTCTGTGTAAAAGGATTTGAAGCGTTTTTTTCATAAGAACTGTTATTTATGTAAATAATGAATGGTATAAGTTCCGAAACCGACACCGTGTTCTAATATTAGATGATACTCCTTACAAACAAAGTTCACCTTTTATCGAAGAGGAGATATTTTTCCCTTATGCCGTGCTCTAACAAGAATATAAAAAAAATGTTGAAGATATTCACTTTTGTCATTTTTCCATATATGGAATTTCATTCTGTACATTCACAATAGCTAGATATTGTCTGTCTTGATATAAATATCGACAGTTTGGAAGGTTTTTCGAAGAAAAAGTTGATTTCACCCTTTTATAGCCGGTACCTCTCATTATTTTTCAATGGAAACTATTCATTGAATCCTCTTAGTATCTGAGTGTACTACAAATAATTCCAGACGTTCACTGTATGAAGCCAAACAGCAAAATGGATTCTCCCTATTCGACGAATTTCCACAAACAATACTTCCATTATGGCAAAGTTCCATCAATTATGACTAACAAATATCTGCCTCGAGGAGCATCAATTGTTTGCTGATATAATTGGGTTAAGGAGGGTTCGAATCGTTTTATTATTTGCTGAATGATATTTGAGCTTTTGTTGATGCAAGGTTGTAACAGGTGCCAGGCAATAAGACTCTCTGATTGTTTCGATGATGACAATTGAACGCCTTCTTTCAATTTTAGTTTGAGGTGTAGTTCGCTAATCAGCAACCCTGGTTTGAAACTTTGTGGTTGGAATCGAGCAATGAAAAGATGTCATTGCTTTCAATAAAAAGCCTATGAGAAATATTATTTTGGAATTTCGTTGTTAGAATATGTGGGAAATGTGTTTTGACAGTAAAAATTTTTTATATACGGTGAAGTTCTTCTAAATTTATACTATCACTCGTCGATGTAATTATTTTGATGGGTAGATAATGAATTAGTCTGATTAGCAGAGACAGCTTCCAAAAATGAATCATTTCAGTTTCTTCACACATGATACTCGAGCGGGATATTTTTCGTAAATATATATTTTTCAGTGGACAGGGATACTGCTGGTACATATTTATATTTTGTACGACAAAAAGTATATATAGATCTAATCCAAGAAAAATATATGCCTGAGATCGCAGCTCCACGTATATTAATAAACAAAGTAAATGCGGATGAGCAAATAAGCAATGTAACAAATTCTTTCAGTACTTTTAGTCTGTTACGAAACACATACGAAAAAAAAATCCATGCGGTATTTTTTAAAATAGATTAGATGTCTCATGAAAGTATTTTTCGAATTTATTCGAGAGAACTTGCAAAATAATATCCTATTACGGATATAAAATTTTATCAAACAATTTTGGAATAAGGTAAAATAGTGAATTTTCACTTTTTTTTGTACAGTAAGTATTTTCACCACATTCTGAGAATTTCTCGATGAAATGTCGGTGTTATCATCTGACAGTATTTCTTACGTTTACAATTTGAATGCAATTGAAAATTGCGATATGTGAAAAATGCTCACAACATGGGCTCACTTACTTTTTCAATGAATTATATCCCCATCAAAGATGCCACCAATATCAAATATTCAGACAGATCAATGACAGACTCCCACTTTTTTTTGCATCACACGATGAAAAGGAATTAGTATAGTGATTCAGTGCTCGAATCGTAAACGAAATATTATTCTCCCCTGGATTAGATATTTTTCTCTCTAGACTTCTTCTAGTATATTTCGAAGAAACCTTACCACAAGTCTCACGAAGCCTTCTTGAAGTTGCTCAGAATGAGGCATTTCGTCAACGATGAAAAATAACAAATTATGCTCGACTTCTACCTTTAATGTTTATGATCGTATTCATAATGCCCACCTTGAAGTTCATACAACCATTAACTTCAAATCAATATACCCCACGCCCTAGCACAGGTCATTATCAGTTATAGTTACCGAATCTGATCGCCTTGAACAGAAACGATATTTTCAGAAATCAATACCCTGGCAAACTCTAAGGTCGAGTTCACTACTAATTATTCTAACTGTTATTAATTATCTTTGTTGATTTTGGTAAGCTGTGAAATTCGAGTGGGGTTCCGAAAAGCGTATCGATGATATTTTCTGCCTTAATTGTCTACATTAACTAAACTTTTGAAATTCTTACCCAAGAAGAGCGGGAGTGATACTTGATGGGCATAATTGATGAGGCCTCTCCTTCCGATTCCTCCAATAGTGGTCGTTTATCTGTTATGTCATATGTAGCGACGAAATCCCACCCATCACATTATTTTTCTCCTATTACATTTCATTTCACTTATACGTCGTATATAAGTTCACTCTCTCAATGAGCTCTTATAATGATCCCTTTGAGTGTTTTGATGCTTCCGTAGTCTTTTTCCCGAATAATATTTTTTGGGGTTTCGAGAAGCCATTTTAGTGGGTGAGAATTGTTTTGGATCTTTGATCGGTATGTTATGGGGAATTCGGGTATCAATTGTGGACCGGAGTACCTATATCATACTGGAAAAACTGCAGTATTTTTTGTTCCTTTGAACTGTATTACTATAGTGTTATTTTAATCTCTCTTACTATGAATTTTAGGCCTGTCTGGCATATAGCCAGAGTGGTAATTGTTTTCTGGCAAATGCCCGCTCGAACTGCCCCCTGCATTTGTGGTAATGTAGAGGGAAAGTAACCATGAAACATTGTTTTTTCATTATTTTCCTGGTGAAACCATGCATTCTGTAGAAAGGCAAAGTTCAGACATTTCGCACTATGGTACTACATCCAAAGATCGAAGAAGTCTTTTCTTTTGATGTCCGATGTTTAATAGAAACCGAGAATACTCGAAAGAAACTTCACCAATTTGCCGTTCTATTCGAGCCGTGTTATCAGTATAATCTGAAAAAATAACCGCTTAAAATGTCTCTCAATACTTAATAGTCAGAAAATACTACGATACTATAATACAATTTTATAAACTTCAGTTCCTTAGTTCCATTCAGCTTTGTTGCTACTTTATCGAGATTCATCATTTGCACTCGAAAATCTGAATGAAATAATTATTTTCGATAAAGGTAAGGTAAGCATATAATTATTGTCTATACGAAGTCACTTGAGACAGCATAAAAACTGAAATTCCATTTACATTCGGCGTATCTCCGATTCAACAATGGCGGCTGGTTATAACTAATCCTATAAGCTGGCATAGGGTTCTGTGCTGTCTCAACTGAGTTCGTTAAGAAAATACCAGAGGTAAACGTAGACTCTCGGTCAACTGCCAGCACTTTCGACCGGTATTTTATAATGAAAATGATACTACTCACCCTCATTCACCATCTGCAATGAATTCGATAAAGTCGAAACTGAATTTTTTTTTCAGATTCTATTGATTAGATAGTTGGAAAATAAATAGGTTGAAATAGATTTCCAGTTAACCATCCGTTGTCTCCTTTCATATCGGCAACTCTGAAACGTTGAAAGTTGTACGAGCTGAGGATTGAAAGTGCTCAACTTTTGATGTGATATTCCTTACCTGTACGCCCATATAAAAATTGTATACCGCTGATGAATACAATTAATGATCCTAGCAAAGTTTCACTGGTAAAAATAGTTTAGCTTTCGGTTTGTACACTCAACTTTCTCTAATTATCGATTGTTTTTTCACATACCGTATTTCAATAATTCATCTCCGTATTGTGTCCAAAGCAGTAGTGAATGTTAATTCGTATCTCTTGTCCCTTGATTCAGTGTTCTTTGAACATTACAGGGTTCCCCTTTCGTGTAAATCTGCATATAAAAGTAGATACTCATATTCAGCGTATGTCAACAACAAAATTCACTCATAGCAATATCAAAATATTTTTCCGGAAACAAATGACAAGAGAGAATGAACGAATTTAATTAGTGTGATGAAACAATCTGTGCTCTTTCTGTAATCTCCTCGAAAACTAGTCCTTTGTATGTGTAGACCACACTCCCAAGCATAAATTCATTTGAAAATTGAATTTATGGTCATGAATTTCGTTCCTGTGAAAATTATCGGTATATTCCCAGAAAACAAATTTCATACTGAAGCTGAATTCCATGAATTTAATTATCTTGACATTCGACAAAATCACTGAATTTCGCATGTGAATGAATGACATCATGGAGAATAGAATACGTTGAAGTCTGAAAACACTTGATTTTATGTTTTATTTGAATAACCTAGGAAATACAATTCTATCTGAAGATCAAACATCATCGATTCGATTTCCCAGAAGTTCATTCAATTTTCACTTTTAATCTTTCCACAGCATGAATAATCATTTCTGAAACGTTTTTAGGGTTGCGAATTTTTTGAAAGGGTCAAACTCAAACACCAATTCGTATGCTGGTACTATATTTCTTCACGAGGTAGTTGTTTTGCGCAATTTCTCTAATTTTGGAAATGTTATAGATTTTTTTAAAACTATTCGGACTCTCAAATCTATGTAGTTTATCTAATCATTTTTATTTCGGAACTACCTCGAAGAAAGTATTGTAGATTTGCTATACTACTAATCACGCCATTCGTGGGTTTCAAATGACAATGAAAGTTACATAAATACTGAGTTCCACCTGTTATATCATTCTTGTTTTTACCTGTTCGTGGGGGGGATGAAAATTGAAGAACACGACCAACAGTACACTTTCATTAGGAGAAACAGAAAAGAATCTTGGCCATATCTGACGGAGTGTGTTCTCTCCTGGCATTTTCTTTTTATGGCCGACAAAATTTCTTTTTTATTCCCTATTGTTTCGATAACGAGGGAGGTGTTTTTTATTTCGTTTGAGGTAATGAAAATATTTGGAGATACATTTTGTAAGTTTCTATTATCTACAAGAGAAGTAGGTATGCATCGAACAATCATTTTTTTTTAATCTCGGTTGAATCATAGTTTATTACTTCATTGTGAATAAAAGTTAGCTCAAAAAGAATAAACCATCAAATATCTGATTGAATTCAAAATATTTTTCAATTACTCCACTCGCGAAATCGTTCAGTTTGTTGTAACGTCATAGAAAAATCGCGAATATATCCCTATCCCATATGATTGTGCAATAACATCGTCTGTTCCACCTGTTTTTCCTCTCACGTTTTGTGATCCCATTAACATGTCACACTTATTTTTTTCAACGCTCGGTTTTTTATCATATCGAAGAAGTCTCCTTTAAGGCCTTGTTTCAATCAATTGCCATCTTTTGTAAAAACACGAAATCCCTCATGCTGAGATTCTCCTTTCTAAAGAAAAATTGAGACCAGCCTCGTCTGATTATTCTGTTGAGTTCATTCTCAGAAATTATATTCCTTTAAGGATATAACGAACAGTATTTAGGTGAATAAAGAGAAGGGCGAAAAACACATATTATTATCACGTTTCTCTTTATGTTTTTTCCGTGATTTCAATACAATCTTTCATCGTTGCTACATACAATGAATGCAATGGAGCGATACTCATCAATCTAAAGTCTACTTTATATATGGTATATATTGTTGAAATAGCGTATTGTTATTATCAATATCAGATGAACCCAGATATTTGGGAGTTTTATATATCAGGTCATTATACAGTGTGCCCAAGATAAGGATGAACAGCATGGGGACGTGCCATATAAAAAAACAAAGTTGATGATGATTTCTTCCAAACGAAACGTTGTACGGAGATTTTGTGAGCGCCATTTTGTAGAGGTAAAAAAGTGGCAATGAGAAAGTGCCTTTGGTTTTTTCGAAACTTTTCAAATAACTTCGGAAAAAATAAAAACCAAATCGCCAAATTTCGGTTTTTCCCGAATATCTCCGGAAGTAAACAACATTTTTGGGATTTCTCAACATCTATTTATTGACCCCTTAATTGCGCAACTTTTTGTCCATTTGACCTACCGTGTAACTCTTACGGTTACCGAGATCCCCATGCTGTTCATCCTTATCTTGGGCACACTGTATAGGTCATACACGTGATTTACGAATTGAAATATCTAGAAGGAAGAGGTGTTTAGAATGCATCCTGAGTTATATGCAAGCTTAGTCCGCCTTCTCTCATCAGGGGTAAATTAGACGTTGAACAGAATGTTGATTAAGTTTCTTGACTAAGTGAATGTTTGAGGAACCTCTCAAGTTTATATTGAATTGAATTGTTAATGTCAATCTCCAGCCAGTTCATGGTGCATGTACTTTATGATATAACGTTCGACTAACAATTCATCAATTATAACGGAGTTTTATTTAGTTAATAATACACTGATTCATTTGACTGAACTGCTCAGAATAATTTTCCATTTTTCTGACCTTTTTTGTGGAGTTTCATTCGATTTTGGCATTTGAAAGTCGTAATATACTCATATGAACCCAGCATACTCCATTGGAAAATAGTTTGATTCAATTCAAGATTTTCATTTGCATTGAATACTATTCACCGTTATAATAATTATCATCCTGTTTCCATTTAAAAGGTCATAGAAGGGAATTCATTCCATTGATCCGTTCTTTCATTCAATATTGACAATATTTTTTTGTCAGTCCTAGAATTCCAAGCATTTCAGCTCTATGTGTTGAAGTTTTCAGTCTATTTTCATATATCTGAAAAAATGTTCAGACTCTGCAAAAATCCCCCAAATGATTGATAGTGAAAATTCTAATATATTTGTACCGGATGTGACCTCCGAATTTCACCGCAAAAAACCTCTGGAAGCTACTAAACAAATCTGTATTCAATTTCCTGTTGTTCCAATATTCCTACCTATTTCTCTTTGTCAGATACAGTTCAAAAACATAATTGGATGCATAATGTATACGCTTGTTATTCGAGTATCAAAACTTTTGCCTCGAAGTTTTCAGAAAGATGTTGAATCTTCCAAAGAAGTTCTTTATATTTTCCCCGGCAGTTTCCTAATGATTTGACAAGGTAAGTTCATTATTTCAGAAACATTTGAGTACTATAAGTTCTCGATCATCATTCAGAGTATTAGTAAATATAGTTGATTTGCCCGGATCTCATTCCATTGATGAAGTTTTATTTCCTTAAAGGAAGTTGATTCTCGATGAAATCATACAGTATCAGAGGTTTATCAGAAAATCTAATTGTATCTTTATCAATAGACGCCTGACAACTGAGTAATGCTATAAAACTCAGCATGGATATTACAGTTCATTGTGAGTTAAATCTACATAAGTGAGTAGTTCGGTCCGGTTCACACAAAACGATAATCTTGTCATGTTGAACAAACATCGTAATAACTTAGGAAAGAAAGGAATATCTAACATGGCTCCAGGATCACATAATGAAGTAAAGATGTATTTGATTGATTTGCTCTCGACAAGTCTATATTTTTTCAGTGAAATAAAAGAGTGAGTTAGTCTTCGACGAGAAAAACTCATACTTTTACTTTACTTTTAATAGTATCCAACGTAGTTTTTGATGCTTCATTCTCTATTAATCTTGAATAATTAACAGGAAATGAAGTCGTTTCATTATGCTCGTACAGTAATTAATCATTAACACCTTTCTGAAAGAATACAGCGCTCTTTCTTCATTATAGCCGATCTGTGGTAGCAAAGAAGCGTAATCTTATTCGAAAAACATTATTACGGGACACTGGTATTTTGGGTTAATTCAATTTCATTCAATTTCAAATTGAATTATCCCTTTTTCTGGGTTTCTATGTTTTTTTGACATATCGCTAGAACACACATTGAGGAGTAATGGAGATTGAAATAATAATTATTACTGTTTATATATCAAGGATATGATATACCAACCTCAAAATCATGAAATGCAGAAGAGTTTTGTGTCGTGACACAGTGTTTCAAGCTCATCGTGCTAACTCCATCAGCTTCCTTGAATTCAGAGAAACGACCTCGAATACAACAATCATTTCGCCTTGGTCTGAAGATTGAAAACACCTGTTTAAATCTACAAATAGTCTGATCAGGATTTTTTGGTGTTGAACAATGTCACTTCGGAGGCATTCATAATGAAATCGCGATGTCCCAAGTAAATCATTCAATGCAAAACACGAAGCGAAAACAGGTATACGGTGAAATAAAAAGGTTGGATCTACCAATTTATCCATGTTCGTGGATCGTATCGAGTTAAAGGACTGCTAAGTGAAGAGACAAAATCTAAATAGACACTACTTTAGTGGGACGCAGATTTACATTCGCTACCAAAACAAGTGGATATCCTCTCACGGAATGTTTTGTAAGCGATTTCCTGTAACATTGCACCCGTAATTCGGTCTTGAAAAGGTGGACGAAAGATACTCCCGTTTCTGTATACATTGAATGTTTTTAATTCTTTTTCTGGTTATATATATGGGTAATTGCACGTTTAAAGGTAAGGCCTCGTTGATCCATTGCTCGCACAAGTTTCGACTTCTGAGGGTTGACGTTCGTCAGCTGGTTTACGGAAACGAACAATTTTTGCTGGGGAGTTCAAAATTGATACCGACTCAATGATAATTACATAAATATCCCAGTGCCAAAAAACTTTTTTTCTTGAACCAGTTTTACCTGTAGTCAATAATAGAATATTATCTAGTGAGTAGAATCGTATAGAGTTAGGGGGATACCGCTTAAATTATTCGAATCATATTTGAATGGCAGAAGTCAGGTTGTTAGACTGACTGAAGTTCTGAGTAGTTGCCGTGAAATAAATGAAGGTGTAACTCAAGGATTTGTATTGGGACCTTTATTGTTTAATATATTTGCAAATGATATAATCAGTCTAAAATGTGTTATGCAGACGATACCTATTTACTAATTTTTGAAAAAAGCACATAAGTAAAACTGAGAGGATTCATGAAGATATCATTCGGTGGTCTGGAGAGAACTGTCTGTTAGTGAATCACAACAAAACAGTCACAGTATTTTTTGGGCCTTCTAAACAAAGATCACCTGTGTTATTCAAAAATACAGAAAACAAATAACTTGTAGTGATGAGGTTACACTTTTGGGCCTATTTATCGACAAATATTCGCAATGGGCAAAAAATTCAGAACTATTGTCTAATAATCTGGGAAGTAGTTTCTAAAGCATAAAGTATATGAAAGACCATAGCAGCTTACGCTGTACTTTGCACACTTCCACTCCCACGTGAAGACGAATTGGAAAAATAGTGCCAGTATGAATTAGATCTTCTTTCTTCGTAAGTGTCCAATTCATATTATTGTAAGTATTAATATGATAACCAGTTGTTGTCAATACTTTATAACTGTTGCTGTATTGACAGTTTACAGTTCATTTATACTGGAAGCTTGCACTTATATCTATAAGAATAAAAAGACGTTTGCATTAGATATCAATCACTGCTATAACACGCGACATTAGAAATCTCTTGCAGCCTGATTTTCATCGCACATCGCTGTACCAAAGAATCTTTCATTGTAGTGGTTGTGAGCTCTATAATAGGGCATGGCCCAGCTCTTCAGGTTGACTGACAGTCATTCGATATCTGAAGTCAAGCAACGCCGAGCGCGGTTAGTACTTGGATGGGTGACCATACAGGGAAATACCGTGTCGAAAGCCCGTACAGCTGCAGCGAAGTAGCATATCATAGCTCGCAGACAATATATCAATGAGCACAAGATATATTGAGGATATGCCGTCCTTCGGAGGGGACGTAAAGCCGTCGGTCCCGAGTCCATGGATGTTGGGCTCGTTAAAGATCCCTACCTCTGGTTGGAATACCAGAGGGTTCGGCAAAATTTCCGGTTGGGGGAAGTGTGCTCACCGGCGTCGGTGATTGGCCTTGGTAGCGGAAATAGGCCGACGTTAAATAAAGAATTGAAAAAAAAAAAAAACAAAAGAGCTCTATAATACTCTTAATGATCATATACAATAATCCCCCAATGTTCATATTTTTGAATCAAGGCTGAAAAAGATCGTACTTCGTAAGTGCTGTTATTTCTCAGACGATATCTTTTTCTAAAAATTAATTTTTATTTTTCAAACTGTACTATTGAAGTTTTTGTAATCGTTGACATGGCCCTGGTCAATTTAAGAGTGTAACTGAAGTGTTGACGTTATTTGTTTCAATTCAAAATATGTCCTCGTAACGAAACCAAACATTATATTCGCTTCATTTGAGATATAAAATTATTTGTTTGTCAAATAGTATTTTATTATCGAAAACAACACCTAAATCTCCAATTTCGAAATCGGCTTGACCTATTCTCCTTATTATTTATTATATTTCACTGTTACTGATATCACGACATAACAATCAGATCATCAATTAAAGTAACCCATTTTACGAAAACCATTATTTTGAGAACAATGTTGAAAATATAGATCTCTCACCGTAAATCATATAAAGTTGATGATTTGTGTGAAAACCGACGTAAATTCCAGAGAAGAAAATCGCTTCTGCCATATGAAGTAATCGTATATTCAGTTCGCATCAGTTTCAAATGTGATGTCAAAAATTGTAGCGTTGATCCTGGAATGAAATCCATTTCGCCCGTCTCACTGGTCATAAATCGATATGTCCGATATGTCGGACTTTCAATATTTTTATTCATAAATGTGTCGAAATATTTTGAAGGCGGTGCATTGTTTCTTTAGATGATGATTCATAACCTTGTTGAGACGGATTATTGCCGACAAGAAGATTTGATTATTTTTCGACTGAAGAGCATTATCAGCTAGTATTGATTTTCTTCACTTCCTTATAAATGACTGATATAAATAATTATCTTTTTGGATATTTCGTTCTGGCTACTCCCACACAATATATTGATAGGCTGGTGATGGTCATAAAACGAGTACTCTCCTGACAAATACCACGAAGGGCGTTGCATTATATCCGACAGGTGCCAGTGCAGGAATCTTCACAGATGAAATATCCGCATATGTTCTTAGTAATTCCTCAATTATTGGGACTGGAACACTTCCAGACTGGTTGCGGGCTTATTGGCTCCTCATCAATGCAATGTAGGCCGTTGAATGTGGAAACGCCATGAAAATCATCGTATGAACTTAAAAATATTCACATCAGTTTGTTCTATGAAATTCAATTCCATTCGTAAATTGTCAGAGTAGATCAGAACAGCTCTTTTCGTTCTTCATTCCAGTGCGCAGTTTCCAATTTTCTTTCGTTATTAGCCATATTTTTATTCTTGATTCCGTTCAGAACCTCATCATGACTTGTCGAGAAAACGTATCTTTCCTATTAACAAACTTCAAGTTCTATCTCGAAAATTACCTGAGGGCATTCTAAATCGTTTCCACAGAATTCACATCCTGTTTCTGAGATTCATCATTTATTCATCTCGTCTCCTTTTATGAGTTATAAATGTACCCAAATTCTTTTTTTAATTGCGCTGGATAATTTTGATAATGGCTGCGGTATTCAAAAGAGCTCCGAATGTAGATTAACTTAACTGTTTGATGAAGCATGTCTTGTTCCTTCTCGAAACTCCGGAGATATTTTTCTGAAGAGAAAGAAAAAAAGTACCTTGGAAGTATAGGTATTTAACTCTTAACTGAATTTCCCAAGTTCGTTGTCAGCTATTATTTTACGGATTTCTGATATTCATCTTCATTAATTCACATTGGAGAATAATATTTTGAAGCAGTTATTTCAATACATAATGTATAAGTTAGGATTTCACTGTTATGTTCCCATCTGAGCAGGATATAGAGGTTGGATTTGTTGCACCTTCATACATAAATCTAAAGAAAGTCGCCAACAGAGTGTTATACCTTCGATTATGGTTTTCAAAGTAGCAGAACTCAGATTTGGATTCATCTTTGTTGAATTATGAGGAAGCCAAAAATCACAAAATGATGGAATAAAATTATTTCATCGATTAATTATGAAGCTGTCGGAATGAATCAAAAAAATATTTTCAAATAATTGATATAACGCCCCGTTGATAATTCCAGTAGATAACCTAAAAACCAGTAGATGAATTAAAAAAACTGCGTATAAATTGCAACGGGAGCGACTCAGAAAAAAAAATTATTTCATAAAATTTGTTGTGCATGTTGATGAATGGTGACCGAAGAAGTCGCTAAGTTGCTGAAGGACAGATCACTTCGCCATCCCAGGGGCAGATGAGACGTATGAATTATGTGTAAAAGAGCAGGATAACGAAAATCAAAAAATCATTTCCACCAGAATTCGATATTGAACAAGACATCCCAAAAAAATTATTGCGTGAGAATGAACGACAATTTTCAGTATGTACCTTTATGATTGTAAATGATTAAGTTAAAATTGTGAAGCTGTGTGCAGGTATCATTATTCTTGGAAGAAAGACTTTTGTATTTCGTGCTGAAATATATTTATTGAAATCATAGCAGAGCGCTTCCGACTAGAAAAGTCATCATCAGTGCTTACTCGTCAGGTGTACAAGAGCCGAAACCATCAAAATAACTGTGTTTCTGAAGGACAAAATATTGTTTGGAAATAATTTTTCAGAATGCCTACCACTAGCCATCCATGAAAAAAAATATAAAAATCCAACTGCTCTGATGTAAGTCTCTTCAGAATTCCCAGCACTTGTGTCTGAATTATTTCTTCACGTCCATCCATAATCGTTGTGCATCCTCAATAGATCTTTTTTAAACTCATCAATAAGCTTTCATTCATTTCACCATGTATATTCGATCTTCATTATCGTTGAAGAATATTTCTACCTACTACTACTTTTACTTATTGTTTCTTCATAATTTTTGAGTTACTGGAAATGTGTTTACTATATAAAAGCATATTCAATGAATCTTGAAGGAAACATAAATATAAGAAACATAATACGCCCAGGATTCTGAGCGAGTGTTAAGTTTGGAAAGATACATCATCGTTAATATGCTAACCGAGAGAAAACTTTCACCTCCAAAAAGGCTACAGCACGTGTGGATAAATAATAAGAATTCAGGTGGAATTTATTATCAAATTTAGTTTTATATTCCGTACGTGTTGAAAGCGGACCGTTTAGAGAAACTAGTAGTGCCTGTGGGAGATGATGATGATAATAGTGGAAGGAAGTTATTATGATTCATGTATCTCTAGTATAGGTGAATTGAGTACCAAAAACAGAGCGAAACAATCGAACGTCTTGTAATAATGTTGAAGGCAGAATTTTCAAACCAAAGCAATAAGGAGATTGCCCTAACATACTATGCTCACGACACCAATAGGTATTTTTATTCCTAAAATCCTGGGTTGAACACATAGACCAAATAATGTCAGTTTGATGTTAGGGTAAATGATATCTACCAAAACTTTGAATACATTTATGTTATATAACTAATTGTTATCCACTGTTTGCTTGTTGTAATTAGTTACTGGTACTTTTGGCACTTTGACTCGTCCAATTTAATGTAAAACAGGCTAACGAATATAGTAAATTTGAAGTCCTTGTGAATGACAATGATTTTTCGAAGGGGAAATCCGTTATTCGTCCACATTGTCGTCATCGATATGAACTCAACTTCACCAAATTTAGTCGACATATCAAACAGAACTGTTTTACATTTTCTGAAAAATAAAATTTTCGCATTTTTCGCGATTTTACCGAATCCTATTTTTCACATCCACCCAATTCTCTCTAGATTCTCCTGCCAGTATATTGTTGAAATCAATTTAATTTCTGAAATTTCATGACTGTTATCCTATTTTTCCACTACAAGAATTCCCATTCTTCCGCTGGAAGTTTGAAAAACATTTCATTTCGTTTACGTGGTCTCGAAGGATGGCTTGCAGATTCCTGGAACGGAAGTGGTTAGTAAGGACGCAATGCAATTAATTAGGTTCCGTTCAAGAAATTAGCTGTCAGCGAACAAAATCAAATACTTTCAAAATTTTAGCTATCTTTGATGAAGAATGTACAATTTTCAGATAATTTCCCATGAGAAAATATTTCAAATGGATTTCAGTAGACTATTTTGCTGGCAATTGCATTGAAATATTTTTTTTCATTGCTCAATTACCTACGTTCCGTTCTAGTTTCCCTTCATAACACAATACACAGGCTCACAACTAACCACTATTCAGATTCAGTCGAAACATGTTAGATGGAAACGGCAACTTGATTCGTTTGAAGTTGGGATGTGTAAGGGACACGAATGAGATTACACCAGTGGCCAAATATATTTCATTTTCACCACCACTGATATATCCACTGAGCAAATACGGTAATGAATGATCTCTTCTATTCACCAGTGTCCTGAAACTATTATGAAACCTAATCATCTTTCGAACAATTCGTTCAGGACAGTCTCAAATTACCTACACAGTAAGTTTTTGCTGGCACCTGTCAGAAAACAACTACTCCCCTGGTTAATACCACGAAGGGCATTGAATTATATCCGACCGGTACCAGGTTTCTTCACAGAAGAAAATCCTGCATTTGCTTTTGTCGATACAAATGGAAGAATTGATTTTCAATTTTAGAGACGGATACACTTGCAGACAAGTTATACACCTAGAAAAATATATCGAGAGAAGCTGAGGTGGTGATCAATATTTTTACAGAAGAGAGAGTATATCAATAACTTCGTTGCTGATAATGTAACTTGTTGTTACTGCAACTTTTATGCATTGTGCAATAAGGCCATATGCCTTAGAGGCACGAATATCTTCTACCTTTTATCAATAGCGGAGTATAGTGTCATTTTCAGGACAACAATTCCAATAAATTGGGCTACAAATAATTGGCGCTCAGTTCTGATATATAGCAACTTGCAGTTGTACTGTATCAAGACGAACTCACCATGTGAAATGCCCCATTGCATGCAAAATTAACACCTATTGAAAATATTGGTTTCTAATATAACATGTTGAATACCCTAACGTGTTCTGAAGTTTTGAATGAAACGACACTTATTCAACTAATTTTCCACACTGAAACCTTCTCGCACACGGCAGTTTTGAGAATAAAAATCCTTTTCATCTTTGGTGGAATTGTTCTTATTTCAGATTACACTCATTCTTGAATGAATCCAAAATTTTCCGAGTGTCTTCTCAGATTATCACTGTGGTTGGTGAGAGTTCAGGTCTAGGTAAGATGAACCCTCATGAAAACTATGAAATGATAGGCAAATAAGCTAATGTGCTAATGTGTCACCTCTCAGTGTTTGGGTTCATATGAAATATATCAAATCAAAAGGGCATTCCAACGAAAAAAAACGCGCTGCTTGGTACTTATAATGAAATAGTTGTTCGGGTAGAAGGCGATTTCAAAAGGAGAGAAAGAGCTCCCGAATTCGAATACATGGGTGTTCCATTTGAAAAAATCGCATAAAATTCAACTGATGTTGACGAGAATCAAAGCAGCATTTGATGCACCCTGTATAAATATAAATGTGTCTCAGACCATTACTAGATCTTTTGGGGTTCTTTGAGCTACCTCACCGAATAACCCTCAGATTCTCCATAAAACAACTCAAAAACAGCTGTTCCGTTCGAATGGCAACGGCGCATTGTCACAAAAAACTAGAACTGGTTTGGGAACTATGAAACCTTGTATTGGTACTTTTTCGCATTATCCATTTATCGGACAAGAGTGTAAATTATTTACCTGATTACACCTGGATTTCTTACCTCAAGTTCCCTTGATTTTTGTGGCGCCAGTTGTTCATAGTGTTTCTATTTCCTGAAAATACAATATTGGTGAACGCAAACGACGACATTTTGAACGAGATATTCAATGCATTTTACTATTTCTCCTGTTTCTATTCATTGGCCTACCTATTAACATAATATATTCTATGTGATATGTGATAAATGCCCTGTGTTTATGTTGTTCTATGAAAGCAACGGAATAAGCAATCCCATTCAATTCGAACACAAAGACAATTGAGACTAGAGTAACAGGTGTTTGCTCTATTGAATGAAGTTGGCTACCAGATGCCTCATGATTTTTCAATGAAGATAATTTGAAATGCCCTGTACATTTCAGCTGTGAAGGAATGTTTTTCATTAACAGATTCCATTCAATCAAACAACTAGCCCATTTCGTTTCCAAATTGTGCTTTACGAGATGGAACAGATAATACAAGTTTTCATCGAAAGTAATACCTACTGCAAGACCTCGAGACATCGTATTTATGAAAGTTCATTAGGAAAGACAACATTGTCTTCATCAGTAACGTGAGAATCACTGTGAGTCTATTCACTGAACGAATCGATTTATATACATTCGTTTCATCTATTGTCGGTACTCGAAAACATTTGAGATTGAATTTGAAAGAATTGAAAATAGTCTGAGGATAATTCTCGGCTAGAATTAATGGAGATTATTTCTTGGAAACTTTCAGCTACATGGGATGATTTTTTATGTATTTGAGAAAATGAGAAAACATCCGTATTCCAAAACTGATTGAATTGATAACGTACGCGAACTTTTTCCTAATTTAACTTTATGATATATTTCAATCGAGCCCATCTTGCGAAAACATTTTCCAACAGCTAAAATTCAGTTGAATGAATGTGAGTGGTTATCGGAGTAATTCCATCAAAGAGAAAAAATGGTGAATACCTGATTGTGAAATTATTTACGGATTCTTTTGATGCTGTAATTCGTGAATTCATGCCATCACTGTTTCTTATTCTTGCTTCTTTGTTCTCTCCTGAAGCCATGTTATGCCGACATATTCTAGGTCATAAATATCACAGAACCGTACAAGAAACTGTGATATTTTTGTTCAAGGTGGAATTTCGTCAAGTATCGGCCAGTTCAGTTCAATATTTCTATTTTGTTATTCCTTATACAAAAACTCTTTGCATCCGCTATCCAGTCGAGTGAAAATTGCAATGGATAGCAAAGAATGGGAGGCTTGAGACTTTTGTTGGACGGATAGCGCATCCCGAACACTTAAATTTATCATGCAGTTGTCTACTCAATGCCAACAAGATATCCTAGCTGTGTGAATGAAAGAGATTGAATGCGAAATCACAACTCTGCAGAATTCTTCAAAACAAATAGTACCCAAAGAAATCGGTACGCAGGAAGTTTAAATTTTTTATGTTTTATTCAAAAAACGATTTGTTATAAACGAATTAATTCTCATCTCGCATTTTCTACTCATTTTACTCAATGTAACCAAAACATGAGAAAAAATCTCTCCACTGAATTTATAATTTCAATTCTCCGTAATTTTTCTCAACACAAAACAACTCATGTTTGTTTTCGTTACATTGAGTGGGATGAAAAGAAGATGGAAGGTGATAACAAATTGTTTATCGAATGAACAATAAGAAATTGACTAAAACTGAATTTATGTTTCCAAATATCCAAAAACAAGATCAACTATCATTTGTGAAAAAATGGTTCCTTAATATTAATTACAAGCGGTTAAAAAATTTAATAAATAATACTTTTTTCGGTGATGAAAAATATTTTCAGATATTTTTTTTGAATCATCATTTTTATCGAAGGTTGAGATCCAAAAATAGTTTTGAAATTGAGTCATGCGTTGCTTACGCATTTGTTTATAACATTTCTTAAATAATATGAGACTATAATTGAAAAAAAAAATTCTATGCGGTTTTGATATTAGGAAAGGCTCATCAAAAACCATATTCAAAGAATAACCTGTTTTGTAAATATCAAAATCATCAATGAACTGGAGTATTTTCTCTAACATGAATCTATTTTGAAGCCTTTCAAAAATAGCTCCACGATAGGAAAAACTTTCAGATCTTATCTAGTGGTATTGGTCCGGACTTTCGTTGTGTATATAATCAACTCTGTTAAAACCTTTTGCAAAACTTACACCTTTGTAAAATTAAGATGTGAGATCCAAACGTTCATATCTTGCTTAGTGTTGAAGTTATCCCAAAACTGTTTCATTCATTTCAATAACGACACCAGAAACTGCTCAATTCCAATTATCCGAGGATAATCTGTCTCAATTTCGAATTTTCCATTCAGTCATTGATTGGGTTGAGTGGGAAAATCAATTCAGTGGACATTTTGTTCCAGATGAATTGAACTCCGCCCTTTTCTGCTAGATGTATATTCTCAAGCAGAAAATTTAGAAAGTGTTTACTTTATGAGGAATAAATCCGTTCATTATCATTATGATGGTCAATCTACTCAATGGCAACAAGTTATCACCACCATGTTTGTTGAAAACGACTCAGACTGAAATCACAAATCTGCAGAATTTTAAAAATTCAGGGCAATAATCGAATAAATAGAAATCTCTTCTAGGTTTGCTGAGTAACACTGTTTTCGAAACAAATAGGAAACACCCACCCAAAAAATCCGAAAGATCGATCCCATAATCGTTCATCATCTCGAAGTTTTTGTTTGTGAATCAAAAACCGCCTGAAAAATTGCAATCCCAATCCGAACAGATTGTTTGATTCGATTATTCGAGCGAACAGCTCTTCAACCAATAGGATAAAACGGGTTATCGCGAAATATTACCGGTGCTTTTTCTTAATTTGACAATTAATTATTAATGGTTCTCGGGTCCCGATGGAGCGAGAATATCTCGCGCAGGTCTCGCAGTCCCGCTCTTTCATTCCGGACAGTCACCGGAGCATTTTCACCAGTTCTGCCGTTGCCACGTTCGCGCGAGTGTTCAACCACCAAAATAATATCGGATATAATGTGAGTGATCGTGTTGTGATGGTCGACCCTCTAAAGATCTTCTGGGTACTAACCAACAGCACTTACCTAGGTAATCATCCTTCCGCCAAGGTTTTCCATTCGTTGGATTTTTCGCGATAGGTAACTCGTACAGAACGATGAAAACAAAAACCGTAATCTATGTATTCAATCTTCTGTACCTATCTGATATCGAAAATAATATTCTCCGACGACCACACAGGAAAGTAACACATATCGCACTCTCCTATGGAAAGTGACCTTTATAGGTCACTTTCCGCACTAGTGCGGAAAGTACTTTCCTCACTGCTCTCAATCATTCGTCAAACCCGTGAATCCTGTAAGATGCACACATGTAATTCTCAATTGCTCCTCATCATTGAAATCATTTAAATGAAAACTGGACTAGAAAATAATTATTTATAAAAAATAAAGAAAAAAAAGTGTTGTTGCCGATAATCGAACCCACAACTTTGCTAGTATCTTACCGGATCTTCTACCAACTGAGCTAATTCAGATTCGAATTAACGTTATCAGAGTACTTATATCTCGTAACGAATCTTTCACAGACACCGTTACAATTTGCAAATTGTACCAATAACCAATTCACTGTGATTTTTTCAAATATCGTTATCTTTTCAATTCAATATAAAAGTAAATGTTAATTCATGTACACTTTTTATAGAAACAATATTGGTTGAGTGAAGAGCAAAATCTCGTTCCTAGAACTTTGCCATTGAATAGGAGGTGTTCATTATCATTTAGTAAGTTTTACCTATGACCTTTAATGAAATAGGTAGTCGTAGGAAAAATAGTGTACATTACATGTTCGTAAGTGTTTTTCGCACTAGTAATGTAATATACCATAACATTATGAAACTTGAAATAATGTTTTTTTTCGTGAAAAGTTATTTACATCATGTGCTATAAGACGATTACTTATGTATCACCAGGTAGCTGGTTGGTGTTGATCAATTATTCAGTCACCCTTCTACCTTTCATAAAATATCCTCATATCTATTTGATACATTTTTACACTGTGTAGTGATTATTTCAACCCTGGGTCAAAAAAATTAAATCGAAATTTGGAGGAAATATTACCTCAGAATCAATAATAGAATTGAATTCGAATAATATTAATGATCGGAGTAGGAGTTGAAACATTACTAATTTCACAAATTTCAAGACAACATCAATAATTTTTTGAAAATGTACAGTGGTTGATTTTCAAAAAAAGATGAATACGAAGTGAGTCCTTGTCCGCTCATAACACAGAAATTTCAAAATATGTTGTGAAAGCTCCTGTTTTTCGGAAACGAAGCGAGGGAAAGTAAATCACCCCCAAAACTGAGCCATCACATAGGAATCACCTGTATATTTTGAATGAAAATATAACATTGCATGAGAAGATATTCCCCTCGATGTTTATCTAACTGAATTGTTGTATTTGACGTTTTTGGGATGATTCATTTGGTAATTAAGGATCGTAGCCGGCTTTTTCTGTTTCATATGGCAACGTTCAGAGTGGTCAGCAAATTGTCATATCAATAAATAATGAATTTGTAGGGCGCAGTGGGCGTATACATTTTTCCCAAATAGCTATATTATATTTCGAATGAGGGATGTATGAAGTCATGAATGTCATGAAACATATTCGTAAACAGATCTGTATCTAACATATTCTTCAGAACCGAAGAGTGTTCTATGAATATAATTTTTTTAATCTATGAATCGAAGTGAACGGAAGTTTAACAAACTATATATGGATGATTGAATTAGGGCTGCTGTCTGGGTGCTGGGATTTTATTTGAATGATAGTGTCTAACTTCCTGCGGCACTCAAAATGGAGAAAATTTAAATGATATCAAAAATCTTTGATAGCGTTTAATTATTTTTCAGGGCGGAGATGTGTATCATGCTTCATAACAATTAACCAAATAATTAACGTTTCTCTAAGGCCAGAGATACACGCGGCCCAGGCTCGATGTTAAAATAAGTTACGTACGGTTGGCCCAATGGATATTTTCATCAATTTCTCACGAAACGTATATTTTTCTTTTACAAATGAAAGGAAAAATAGTTAACACATAAGATATATCGAAGAGATATAGATATACAAACGCCAGTAATAATCAATTTCCTAAACGCGAGTACAATCAATGTTATTTTATTATCGTTTGTCAGTTAATTGTGCCACTAGCGAGTTTATTATGCGATACTTCATATCATCCAACGTATTCCGTGAGTTGGATCGGTAACCATGTCATTATTTCAAATGCAATGATGAAATGAAAACATTTCAAAACATTTTTCGTTTAAAGAAGATGATATAATCGATTAAAATTTATTTCTATGAATTCAAATTGAACCAACAACACCACTTGTAATAGTCAGACTTTATATTTCAGTGATCTTAGTTTTTGAAGTTGTACTCATGCAATCAGTTCAGTTGTTTTGATTAAAACTACTGGTAATATCCATCAACAATATTCAGATTATGACAAAATCATTCAACCGTTACACGCCGATGCCATTTCTCCCCATTGTTCGAAAGTAAAATCAACGGGAGAACTTTCCTCAACACGTTTTGTTTCCAACAGGAAAGGGCATGAAAATTCCACACCGATCCATTTCTCTTATAAATATCCAAACAAGAAAGTTTTCCTTTGAGGTGCACTGTTAACAGAATTGAAAATTTGGAATTCTGCCAATATTAAATTAAAGTATTTCAATCCAAAGAAACTTCGCAGATGAAAAAGATACTTTCTGGAGCATGCAACAGAAAAAGTTCTTGCATTTGAAAAGATGGTAAAATGTTTAGATTAACTTAATCCGTGTCGAGTCGAAACAAAGGAAAATTTTAAATAGAGAAATAAAATTTCTTAATGGTAATTTCGTGGCTCGAAGAGACTGGAAGAGATTATACAAAATCAGTTCATTTATTTAGCATGGTTGGGAGTTTTACGTGGATATTGGTAGGGTTGTTTATTAGTATTAAAATCGCAACATCATAATTGAAAGATATAATCAGAAATAATTATTATTTTCTGGATAACCACAGTTTCCGTTTGCATTTCATATATGTGTGACTCAGTGACTCAGATAAATGAATATAATGTAATCAAATCTTATTCTGATCCAAAGGTTTTACATTGCAAGATGATTACATGCATGATAACAAAAATGAAGAGGTATTGAAATCACATTAGATATTCTACGTATTTGGCGGGAGAAAGGCATACGAAAAGTTATGTCTATTGGTAGAGTATTTTAAATTATCATTCCTATCGCATACTTGCGTTTATCATTGCCAATCCGATTGTTGAAAAATATGTATTTACACGTTTGAATCCATGAATAAGTCTCTATGTGTTGAAGTATTACGTGAACGATATTTATTTATTTTTGCTAAACGACTCTTTTGGGATTTTTCTGTCGTTTATACGGATTTGGGAAAGGAAACGCCAATGAAATTTCCCAAAATATTATACTCTCCGTAACAAATTACCTGTTGTCTGAAAATATCCCTTCCAGAACCTGATATTTTCCGATATTGCGTATGGTTTAAATTCTCGCCTCTTCTGCACACCCACACACATAAGAAGGATTTGGCCGTATACCTGCGCGAGATTGTGGTATTAGCATAGGCTTCTCAAGTGAAGCCAAACACTTTTCAGGGTTTTCCCGCAGTACGTATAGGGAACGTCGAACGAATTATCTATACTACAAAGTAAATGAATGACAGCGTCGCATTCTCTTCTCTACCGTCGCGTCGTGTTGGTTATTTCAGTAAACAATTGTTTACTTGACTTGCATATACAGGGTGTAACATAAGTTGGTTAAAATATTCAAGTGACGTATTCCTGAGACAATTTTAAGAAAAAAAGTCTATAGGAACTTGTGTCCGAAAATGCCTCGTTTCGGAGATACAGGGTGTTGAAATTGATTTTTTTTGTTCGCTTTTTGAGCATAATTCTTGCAAAAATAAGTTATTTGCACGAAATTTGGTACCCGGGGTTATTTTGACGTGGGAAATCATAATTTCGAATTATTTTCATGTAACATCTAGAGGGCGCTGCGTATGCTGTCCTATTAGTTACAGTACTCATAACTCAAGAACGGATGAACCGACTTGGCTGCAAATTGATGGGATGGTAGCTTAGAACCAGGAGACGGGCCATAAGATATCTTTATCCTGTTTTACCGTGTTTTCGGAAATTGTAGCCCTAAGTAGGTGAAAAACAGGTCCAGTCTTCCTCAAATTTTGCATAAAAATTCTTTCTCAGAACTGATGGAAGATGTGTTTCGTATGTTATTGAAAGTAATCTCCAAACAAGGTTGGAAAGGGCTAGAAAGTTATTTCAGGGGTTGCTCATCGCACAGCCTAAGCCATTGATCGTAGAGATCTGTAACTTGGAGAGTGTGTTCTTCGTATGACGTAGGCATTCGATAAGAAAGGGTTCTCCGAAATTGTAGCCATTAGGGGATGAAAAACGGGGTCAAACTTTGTATGGTTCATCGTGATTCTTAGGTCCAATCTACTTCAGATTTTGCATGAACATTCTTTTGCAAAATAGATGGAAGACGTGTTTCGTATTTTATTGAAATTATTCGCCTAACGGGGTTGGAAAGGAGTAGAAAGTTATTTTAGGGGTTGATTAAAGCACAGCTTGAACCAGACCAGTAGAGATCTGGAACTTGAAGGGGTGTTCTTTGTATGACATGGACATCCGATAAAAGGGGGTTTTCCGAAATTGCATCCTTAAGGAGGTGAAAAAGGGGATCAAAGTTTTTATGGGACAACGTGATTCCTAGGTCCAATCTACTTCAAATTTCACATGAACATTCTTCGACAGAAGAGATGCAAGACGTATTTCGTATTTTATTGGAATTAATCGCCAGAAGGGATTGGAAATGTGGAGAAAGTTATTTTAGGGGTTAATCAGCGCACAGCCTAAGCCATTGATCGTAGAGATCTGCAACTTAGAGGGTGTGTTATTCGTATGACGTAGGCTTTCGATAGGACAAGGTTTTCGGAAATTGCACCCTTTAGGAGGTGAAAAACGGGGTCAGGTTTTGTATGGGACAAAGTGATTCCTAGTTCCAATCTACTTCGAATTTTGCATGAACATTCCTTGACAGAATAGATGGAAGACGTGTTTCGTATTTTATTGAAATTATTCGCCTAACGGGGTTGGGAAGGAGTAGAAAGTTATTTTAGGGGTTGATTAAAGCACAGCTTGAACCAGACCAGTAGAGATCTGGAACTTGAAGGGGTGTTCTTTGTATGACATAGACATCCGATAAGAAAGGGTTTTCCGAAATTGCATCCTCAAGGAGGTGAAAAAGGGGATCAAAGTTTGTATGGGACAACGTAATTCCTAGGTCCAATCTACTTCAAATTCTACATGAACATTCTTTGACAGAAGGGATGGAAGGCGTATTTCGTATTTTATTGAAATTAATCGCCAAAGGGGATTGGAAATGTGGAGAAAGTTATTTTAGGAGTTAATCATCGCACAGCTTCAGCCGTTGGTCGTAGAGATCTGAAACTTGGAGGGTGTGTTCTTTGTATGACGTAGGCATCCGATAAGAAACGGTTTTCCGAACTTCCACCTCTAAGGGAGTGAAAAATGGGGTCAAAGTTTGTACGGGACAACGTGATTCCTAGGTTCAATCTACTTCAAATTTTGCATGAACATTCTTTGACACAGTAGTTGGAAGACGTGTTTCGAATTTCATTGAAATTATTCGCGATTGGAAAGGGGTATAAAGTTATTTCAGGGGTTGATCAAAGCACAGCCTGAACCAGACCAGTAGAGATCTGAAACTTGGAGGGGGTGTTTTTTGCATGACGTAGGCATCCGACAAGAAACGGTTTTTCGAAGTTTCACCCCTAAGGGGGTGAAAAATGGGGTCAAAGTTTGTATGAGACAACGTACTTTAAATTTTGCAAAAACATCCTTTTACAGAATTGATGGAAGAAGTGTTACGTATTTTATTGAAATTTATTGTCTAATGGGGTAAAAAAAGGGGTTTGTAACTTTTTCGATTTCTTTCAAACGCTCTTTCGAGTGCACCTAGAAGACAAACCTGTGATGAAGCTAATAAAACTCGTACTTAGAAATATACAAATTAAATTGCATACTGAAAATATAATGATTATCAAAACCCAGCAAATTGGGCACGGATCAGCTACTACAACATATTTATCGATTCACTTCGATACGCGTTCAACCAACCAATCGGTGTGAACACATATATTATGTAAATGTTTTAAAAATGAATTTTATCAATTTCAGTAGCAGTAATAGTGTGATTATTCATGAGATTTGTATAGCACATGTATGGATTATTGTATTATTTACCATTGAATTGAACTGACCGATACTTTATGGCAATGAATATTAACAAAAAATGTCACACAGTTTCCAGTACACTATACAAGCTTCCGCAAGAAGGATTCATACACGTATGGCGGTTCTTTATACTCATTGCAGTGAGAATCGTGAACTGTGATATTTTTTTTGTTATTATTTCACCTACTTTTCTTACAAGTCTGATAAGTTCCATGAATTTAGTTTTTTTTTACAACATTATGTATGATACTTTTCGATAATCATTATTTCGTGATGAATGAATTTTTTATTCAAAGTATTGTGGCTTGTTGGCTTACCCCAATTATGAATAAATATTGAAATATTCCCCGTTAATTGAAAATCAGCAACGTAAATTGGTCTCTCACAGAAATGCATAACAAGAAGAAGACCTAATATTAATTCTTGATTTTTTCAGATATTGGTGGGTTAAAAACCCACAAAACCACTAGGAAAAATGTATGTATAATCTCTTGTGATGAATAAATGCGGACAGTAGTTTCCGCACGGCAATATACCGTCAAACCCGTGAATCCTTTAAGAATCACAGATGTAATTATTAATTGCTCTTTTTTATGGATATCATTCACATGAAAACAAGACTGAAAACTAATTATTTGTAGAAAATAAATAAAAGGAAAAAAATTTGTTGACGCAGAAAATCGAACCCACAACCTCGCGGTCATCTTACCGGATGCTCTACCAAGTGAGCTAATTCAGATTTGAATTAACGCTATCAAAAATATGTACATATATCTCGTCACTCGATTTACATCTATCTAATTATGATATCTCTCGTATATTCATTTTATTATAACAAAAGTTAGCAATTTCGCAACGAAAGCTTGAAACTCTTATTTATAATCATTTCAATAGTTGGTATTAATACGAAACTGTCAGAAATAAAACGTAAGATTAGTCAGGCAACTCAATATACACGATCTGATATTTACATATTGTTCAACAAAATAGGTGGTAGTATGAAAAATATGTATTATACTTGTGCGAAAGTGAAAAATGTCACTTTTCGCACTTGTGATGTAGTATACTATATTGCATTGTTCGACCTCCCATTATCCATATAATTCACTCCATTAAAACCTATCAAAAAGCTTGTTAGATCGAAAAAACTAAACAAAAATGGAAGCATTAAAAAACAAACAAATGAATTGACATCTACAATTCATCTGAAAGATACAGAAATTTCAGAATTAGTAAAATTGATCTGAATGTGCAGAGGTTAGCCGAAAACAATAAAAAGAGTTCAAGAATGAAAACCTGTCTAAAACTTGATGGGGTAAAAAATTAAATTGGAATGCAAAGGAAACCTAACCATCAAAATTAAAATAAACCTGGATCAAAAAAATTGAAATTGTGAGATTTCAAATAATCAGAAAAATAAATGTATATGAGCAGAATCGAAAATAATACTGAAATGATGGTAGCATTACCCGAAGACCATTAGGGATATTATTAATCGATATTGATCAATCAACTTGAAACATGGTTTCGAATTGTTCCTTATTTTCACTTTAGTTTCGT
Source organism: Zygogramma bicolorata (assembly GCA_032362365.1). Taxonomy (NCBI): domain Eukaryota; kingdom Metazoa; phylum Arthropoda; class Insecta; order Coleoptera; family Chrysomelidae; genus Zygogramma; species Zygogramma bicolorata. The sequence continues at coordinate 75,554 of JAVJAQ010004390.1, read as the reverse complement.
TAAGTTACCCTGTCTCAACATTTTTATATTTTATATTTTTGTCAACTATTATTTTTGTTTGGTTCATTTATCATTTCAATTAAGTTACATTGCTTTTTGTTAAATGCTTGCTCATAATTCAAAACACCTTGAATGGAAATTTGTATCGATACTTTTCAACAATAAACATTGCCAACCCCGTTATCCTAATCATTACACATTTTTTGAGACATTACGTGTATTGAATCGTCATCTCATCCACAATTACTCATGAAGATGGGATTCTCCCAGAAGATTTCATCCGATTGAAATTTCACGGTTGACCGCTGTGTCACGTCTTATTTCCAAACTCATCCTTTACTGTTGCCTAATAATTCGTCTGGGGACAAATGTTAGTAGTGCATCCAAGTCACGGAAGCCATTAGAAGATGCCGCGGAAAGAAATGGAATACAAAGCTTTCATTCCTCTTTGCAACATTGTGGTTGGTTTGGTTAGGAGCTTGTTCGACTCCAAAAAGACGAAACCTGTCTATTTGATTCCTATTTCTGAAATGAATGCTTCCAAATATGTTGTTCAAGAGTCCAATATGCAGAATATTGGCATTGTTGCGAATGTTGATGTTTACACTAAAGAATCTTTTGGTAGGGTCGATGTTATGGGAAGGCCCCGGTGTGTTATAGTAGTTTTCACAATAAATGGTATCGACTGAAGGATTATAATAAAACCAATTAGACCCTTAAGTTGTAAAATCCGAAACGCACATCATAAATGTAAAAGGGCCGGATTTAGGTAATTTTGTTTCTCAGAGAGGGATTGTAGATTACAGACATTAATAGCAAAGATTTTATACCCCAACGTACAGAATAGGCAGTATGTGGCGTCCGTGGATAAAAAGTGATAGTGCTTCTTCCAGTGGTTCGTTAAAGAAGAATCACTTATCTTGTGATGCGAAAATCATTATGAAAAATGTGTATAGTTCCTTACTTCAGCAAGGATAAAACGCGGGTGCTGCAGCAAAAGTAACCAGTAATTTGACGAAGGTGCCTCTTACTTCAGTTAGACGAATTGTTGAAAATTCCATGGAATCAAGAAAAAAGCGTAAAGATTCCGGTGTCACAAAAAGTCTAGACGACTGGGAAAAAAATTTGATAAGGCGAAAAATCTACACTATGTACGATGAGCAGCGTGTCCCTACAATCAAAAGTCTGAAACAGCGGCTCATCAATGACGAAACTCACATCAACTGTGGACTCACTACTCTCTGGCGAGCTCTGTCTGCAATGGGCTTTAAATATCGCAAAATTGACAAGAGACAAGTAATAATGGAATCCACACGTTTAATAAACTAGCGTTCTGAATATATAACGCCAATAAGAAAATACCGGTCTGAAAATCGGCCAATAACCTACCTCGACGAGACGTGGTTTGACACGCATGACACCCCTTCCAAAGGATGGTCTGATTACTCTGATAAATGTAAAACAGAAGCACCATCAAATAAAGGGAAGAGAATCACAATATTACACGCAGGATCAGAAAATGGTTGGATCCCAAACGCTATGTGGCTTTCTGCCAAAAATATTGAGGACTATTGTGTTGATTATCACGAAGATACGACAGCAGAGCTTTTTGAAGATTGGTTTAAAAATTGTCTGTTACCCAACATTCCGCCAAACAGCGTTATAGTAATGGACAACGCAAGCTATCTTAGTCGACAATTGCAAAAAATTCCAGGCTCAAAGAATACGAAATTGGAGATTCAAAACTTCATGTCTGCAAATGACATATTTTGAGGAAAATTATACAAAAAAAAGAACTTTTACAAGTGCTGCAGTCATTTTCTTTAAAAAAAAAACGTATGTTTGTGATACAATTGCAGAAGAATTGGGACATACAGTGTTAAGACTACCTCCCTACTACTGCGTGTTCAATCCTATAGAGCTTATGTGGCACCAACTTAAATCGAGCGTGCGCGGAAAAAATACTTCTCCGACTTTAAGTGGTAGTGTGGTAGAATTAATTAGGAACTGTATGAATGACATTCCTACCGAGAGTTGGAAAAGTTCTGTTTGTCATGTTATAAATGTTGAAAACTCGTACCTTTCTGTAAAATCATTTGCGCCAATTATAATTAATTTAGATGAGAATAGCGATAGCGACACTGGACTAAATATAGAATAGAATTGTAACATTTAAATAAATTACTTGTATATCTCCTACATTATGCAAAATTCAAATTTCTTGAGTTCGACCCTGTAGCACATTTGCATCTTTTACCAGATGATTTTCTACACAATGGGATTGAATCGGTTAGTTTATTGCAGTTAATAATCCAATACCATTTACTGTGAAAAATACTATAAAAAGGAGCTTTTTATATTTTTTTTCTTCAACCACTTATTTCTCCCTAACAAAAACTCTTTGTTGAAATGTGTACAAACTCAGTATCAATGGGGTATTGCAATTTGACGTGCGACCTTATAGAGTGAACCTCTGTCATCCTATCACTTTCTCACAAACGAGATTCTGTCGAAGCTCTCTGATTGTAATTAGATGAAACGTAATGATCAAAATGTGATGGGCTTGAGTGAGTAATTTTCCTCATCAATTTTTTCATCTCGATGAAATGAACCATCAAATCAACATAAAAATATATTTTACTGGCTTGTTTACAGCCACACTATCATTTTTATCTCTAGGATAATATCCGAAAATACATTTTTTCATGACGGGGATCGAAATAAGAACTTTTTATCAAAAACAGCAATTTCTGGTCGGGACTTAAGACTATATTTTTCACGATTCCGAACCAACTGCGAGATGACTCATATGAGGCAACAATAACAGTGATATTACTAGTGAGGGGAAATCGTCGGATACGTTTTCGCGCCCCCAAAAACTATTCTGAGTTATAAACTATCTCTGAAGATTTTCATGCCGTGAACGTCCATTCAAAATTGAACCTCATCTGATTTGTATTCGGATGGAATTCACTTTCAAATATTACTATTTTTCAAGTTAGTCTTCACGATGCTGTTATTGAATGGAAGCAGCAGCTCAGTGGAAGGCCCTGGGATTCAGGCACATAAAAATGCCCTTATTCATCCTATCTTTTCTCCATAATACAGGGAAACAAGTGACATAATACAAAAGAACGTTAATGAACACAAACTTGTATTGGCAGAAATCGAACCAGAAGAAAATCAAACAGTCTCTTTTGATATGTGTAAATGACTCAAAGACGTTTCATCAATGTTGGCACGATGTATTCCTTCCCTTTGTATGCCCTCGAGACCTGTCGAACCTCTCGGTCAATTTATAACACAATACCCATGCTTTGGGTATTGTGTTATTGTATTGCCAAGGAATGGTTTCTGAAGCTCATCCATGGAACATTCGAAGTAAATGAAAATTCAGATATCACCTCAAACTCGATACATACCATGTTTTCTGAACATTACAAAATTCTATATGATGCTGAGTAATAAATGGAAGGAACAAAAAGGACTTTCAGTTCCAAAGGTGTTCCATGAAATGAGGAAAAGTGGACCTATATTTTTATTCTACACACACAAAAACAAAAACACCACCGATCTCTCTCTATTCTTGTTTTCTATTATACAATTGTCTCAGTGTTTTAACAACAGCTACAACGATCTCTCTACTGTCCATTGGAACCGTTTGATTGGAGTATACCCTGAGGGCACATAATCATAAAACGAGCATTTCAAGAGACGTAAGGGATGAAGTTAGAAAGTTGAATTACATTTAACTTAGTTTAAGAAGTAATTTGCCCCGCTAATTGAAGTGGAACGAGGATGCGATGGGAAACCTCTATTTCACGCAGAGAAAATACCGTTTCCCATAATTCATGATTTATTAGGGATCCGGTCGTAAAAATTCAAATGCCACTAACTGTATATATTTCGGAAATAAAAATTTACGAGCTTCTATTTATAGCACCCAATGTTCGGTGGGATAACTGGCGCTTTAATTAAATGTGAGTAATTCGAATATGTGAATAATTTGGTAATTATTGATTGAAATTGTTATTTTGCAAGTGGGATATTCGGATCCGAATCGATTCAGTTAATGCGGGATTTTTAGGTGGAACAATTTTGTCGGTTGAAAGCCGCATTGGCAAAAGGGCTCACATTTTGAGGCTTTACACGTTCCTCACTGTCGATTCGGTTCTGATTCAACCTCAACATTGCTCCTTGTCGCCGCTAGAGCCGAAAAGCTGGGATGTGTTGGCTATCTAGATATCAATCTCAGAAAATAGGCCCTGTGTGTCGAGTATACCATCTGACCTAGTAGTAACATGGGATTTTCGTGTTCATTGAATTTAATGCACTAAAAATCAATCAGCCGCCCTGGAAAGGCTCTCAACAATAGTCTCTTGTCCGCACAACGCTTCACCTTCTGGGTACACGCCTGAGAGTCTTCGACAAGGGGAATATAAAAAAATAATAGAGTTCGCACTTTCACAGACATTTAATATTGTCTCTATCTCCTGAATTTCAGTGTCTGCTCTCGAAACTAGATTCACGATTAAGAAATGTGGAAGCCGCAACTGTGAACACGTCAGAAATATTGCAATCAACAACTCTTGAAGGAGAACCAAGTACTAATCTTTGCCAAAAGTGATTCTCACAAACCTGACTTCATTTCGTCATCAGTGAATTACTGACTTATCGGTAGTGCAAATGTAGAAAAATCCATAAAACCTTCCTTACTACCTTGTTACCCCTGGAAATGGCGTGAAGGGTTATAACAAAGTTAATCATCTTGGTAATACTCACCTTTTTTTAACTTCAACCTTTTCTGTTGTCTTATTGAGCAGAAAAATAAAGTGTTACCCCATTTTGCCTTCATCATAGCTCTTGTCAGAACCTTAGGTGCCTATTAAAATGAAAAAAATTTCAGAGCTCATTTTCAATAATGCCAAATCTATAATCATTAGCACTCGACTCGCCTAATCTATAAAATATAGGGCTTGTGTTCATATCTCGCATTGTTTTCTTTTTACGTGCTATGTTGAAACAAAAGTCAGACTGCTTTCATTTATGTGAAAGGTTTCAAAATGAGTGTTGAATTCCTTCGATATTTTTTACGATGTTTCTTCCTTCGAATGAATGTTTTTATCGAGAACAGACATGGAAAACTGGAGATATTTAACTTTTTTATCTCAATTTGTTTTCAGTTACAGACGGTTCGAATAAAATGACATAGGAATGAATGTTTTGTCTGTCTCTCGCTCCATGCATATATACACGAATTTATGTATGAATATGAACAATCAAAATTAAAAAAAAAAACATTTACAACACTCATAAACATCGAAAGCAACTTGTTAGCGAAATGAAATGTACGCTAAAAATATTTTAATAGGGCGGGAGAATTGGCGCAAGTGGTTGTGCCCCCAACTCAAGACCGGGATGAGATTTTTCTCTTGAAACTTTCTCTGTCGAATAATTGAGGAATGAATCTGCCACGCAAGGGCGTACCCAAGAGGGGGGGTTTCAGGGGTTATAACCCCCTCCCCCCGAAAAAGACCCGAAATTGAATAGTTAACTAATACTACCAAATACCAAAAGAGCAAAACACATGCAATATTAACATTGATGATTGCTATAAATAATATTCGCTCTGAAAATTAGACATCAAGTTATAATAAATTGTTTTTTATAAAAATATTTTTTGGTTAGTTTGAATAAAAATCAGTTTAAAATTTTTATATTTTTTAATATATACATATAGAAAATCCCTTTAATATTCGGGTGTGCAGTCTACAAGGAATTGGAACGAAGTGAACTCTTTATTCTGTTCAAGCTTTCGAGTCTTTATTGGCTCTTCATCAGGAACTCTACAATGAATTGGGAAAAATTGTAAGAATAGAAAATTTCTTTAACATGTGCTTACTTACGAATATGAGATTAATAATCATTTTTTAATACAAACATGAAGGACAACACATCACAACACATCGACGTAATGGTACAAATATAATATAAAACTTTAATTAAAAATATGAGAAATCAAACAAGTAAAAGAATGAAAATATGGGAGAAGTTGTTTCTCCTAACGGACATTGGAAACCATATTTGCAATTTGAACGGAAATGATGTGACTAAGAAATTGCAAATATGGTTTCCAATGTCCGTTAGGAGAAACAACTTCTCCCATATTTTCATTCTTTTACTTGTTTGATTTCTCATCTTTTTAATTAAAGTTTTATATTATATTTATACCATTACGTTGATGTGTTGTGATATGTTGTCCTTCATGTTTGTATTAAAAAAGGATTATTAACCTCATATTCGTAAGTAAGCACATGTTAAAGAAATTTTCTATTCTTACAATTTTTCCCAATTCCTTTGTAGAGTTCCTGATGAAGAGCCAATAAAGACTCGAAAGCTTGAACAGAATAAAGAGTTCACTTTGTTCCAATTCCTTGTTGACTGCACACCCGAATATTAAAGGGATTTTTCTTTAACTTAGACTAACTAACTAACCTTCCCATTTTATATATATATATATATATATATATATATATATATATATATATATATATATATATATATATATATATGTTGGGATGTACTTTCGAACTTCGAAACTTGAAATTGAAAATCAACCCCCTCCCTGGGTGCGCCCTTGCTGCCACGTTTCATAGTTGACGAGTGTCAGTTATAAGGCCCAATTACCTCTATCGAAGTCGACGGTATTTCGTACATAATATCATTGTTTATGGAGAGCTAGTTAGTCAATGGCTGTGAAAAACGAAATTGAAGCGTTTTTGTTACGCCATCTACAGTTTACTGTCGTTATTTCCGTTTATTTGACAGTGCATGCAAAGTTTCCTTCTCTGAAAAAAATAGCTGCAGAATTATGTCTGTCAGTTGAAAGAAAGATTATGAAGCTTCAAGATAGAGTTGACGATGGAAATTTATGAAGGAAATAAAAATTCAGGCATTAAAATAATAACCTTCGAAACATGAATGATCTACGACATTGACCAGAAATTCCACTTCAGTTTCTGAATTGATGGCAAAAAAAATGACTTTGAAACGAAATCGCTAGTGCCATCTACCCGTAGTACCCTCCCTTCAAATATCTCCATGAGGTTGACTAACTATATCTCTATAAACAATGATAATATCATAAAACCATTTACTTCCACTATATTGAATGAATGAAATATTCAACTGTGAACCCAATTCACTACTGCAAATAAAAACACACAAATTTCATACTTCATATAATATAGAGTAATAAAAATAAGTAATTATTTATTCGAAAACTTGTGTGTATCTGGGGAGAGAATTAAGGTTATCTTTCTTCTCCTCCGAATGAAAAAATATTGGAATATGTGAACATTGTGAAATAAGCAAAGGGCAATGAATGATATTCACGTACCTACCAACAGAAACTATTTTCAACTTTGTTAGTTTTTACTTCTTTCATATCAACCTCAACTTATATTTGGTACTGATGTTCATTGATGAGAGATGACGAAAATAAACCATTCAATTGTTTGCACGGTTAGAAAAATTGTGAATGGTATAGTGTTCGTGTGCCCGGCTCATGATCGAGAGGTCATAGGTTCGATTCCCCAAAGGGGCAGCGATTTTTCTCTTGGAATTTTTTTTTTGTATCGGGGAATTACTCTGACACGTTTCATGGATGAACGGTCCGCGAATGATCATTCTGCTCCTGAGATATGGCGTAGACTCTACGCCGTAGAGGGTTAATAACAATGCCTACTTGGTGAAGGACTTCCTTAGAAGTCGATAGCGTTTGATATGAGAATTCCATAATTAACACTTACAGCAACAACTATGGTAGATCTCAAAGAAGCCGATGTGTTCAATAATGAAAATATCGCAATTCTCTTCCGGTTTGACCGAAGGAGTATTCGAACCTCAAGTGTTCAATAACACCTATAGAAAAATATAACTTATGTCGAACAACTTCATGGAGGAAAAATCAAGACTAAATTTGCTCAGTTGTTAACGAGGACGTTTTTTTACCAATTCACACATACTTCACACATCATTTTTGAATTACTGTTTGGATGTCATTATTTTGTGGTGGGTGGATTCTTTCTTCGTAGTTTTTTGGGATCTTTTCCAACTTTGATTTTTTCAGAAGTCTTGATAGGGAGTTGTACGTTCCAAAGTTCTTACTTTTTGTATACACATTTCCCATGAAACATGATAAATATACCGTTCGATCGAATACGAATATTCTATGAAAATAGTAACGTCAAATAAATAACAAACACCCGTTGATTGGTTTATATCATTCATGAATTTTCAATTGTCGCAGAGAAAAGAATAAAGAGACTAAAACCGCAACTTTACTGCCTATAATTCACGAAGGGCGCTCAATCATAATATGGAAGTTATTTTTTGTTCTCAGTTTGTATACAAAGCACAGTTCAGTCAAATACTATTTTACGGATCGAATAAAAATTGTCGAGTCGCCATCTTCATTCCATAAGACTCCCAAGGAATCATTATAGCCGACTCAACAGATTTTATTCGACTCGTGAAATATAACCAGGGGTCTGGTGTTCCACTGACTCTCTGGTTAGATTTTTCAAATGAAAATGTAATGTATACTTTGTCGCAAACCTTGAAGTCCGGTGACACTTTTTCTGAACCAGCAAATGTTTGCGATCTCAGAAATAGCAGAACTGGACACATCTAATATTGCCACTGCCTACATCGAACTCATTTCCGTTGAGTAACGGAGATCGGTTGACCTCAATCTCGTCGACAGTGTTGCAAATGTGAGTGGCGAGAGTTTTTTTTGTGTTATTGTTCGCTTCGGAATAGGTTCGGGAAGTGTTTAGAAACAACTCGACCGCCAATTCATTAACGAGTTCTCATTCACCGCTGAATCCAGATAACCCGTTGGAGAAGAAGTCGATTTGTCTGCCTGTCACCACAATTACTTTAACGACGCTTCTTTTTTAGCTGAACTCTTCTCATCAGCAAGACTCGGTAGGCCCAGAAGTTTTTCTCATATACTTTGCTAGTCTTGAATTGGTTCTATACGGATACTCAATCACGATTTGATAGACCTGAATGGTTACATGAGTCAGTTTTTTTCTGATATTCTAGGTTCTTCAAGGATAAATAATTTGTGATAATCAGCCGGAAATAACTATTAACGATTTTCTATTCGGTGTGCCGGAAGATTGTATGAGTGTTGATTTTCAAAAATTGAGGTATTGTTCAAATTAAATTTTCTTTTTGTCAAACTTTTCATGCATGAAATGATTCCCAACTAGCAATTTCATATTTTATAATAGTTGCTGAATCGTTCCGGGGAAACAAATTATAAAACTGCATTATTCTCATAAATGTTTTCAATGTGTTTATAAAACAGCTATAAATAGAAAATTGGCGCCGTTTTATAAAACGTTATAGTCTTCATTGTAATTTTGTAAGGCCTTCCACAAACACTACAAAACAGTTTTATAAACGTTTCGGCAGTTGCTATGAAATTTTTTTAACACTTTCAAAAAGTAGTTTTATAAAGACTCCACTTACTGCACTCTTGCAACATATTCGAGCGATGCTTTTGAAATATTCGAAACACGAAAAAATGTTTAAAATGTTTCCTTGAAGGCGCAAGAAGTAATTTCGTATTGAACACTAGAAGAATATAATGGATATGTCACCAACTATCTTCAAACACTTACAAATAGAAAGGTTGAAACCATTTTAATAATTTTACTTTTGTACTTATGAAACTGTTGGAGACAATACTTGTGCTTCAAAGAATTACATTTTTACTGCGGATGAAATTTTATTGACAAGTATATAGCATATTATTGGCGAATTTTAAGCGCGCCACTCATTTATCAATGTTTTTGGAAAAAATTATTAATTATAGACAAAGTCACTGTGTTGAATTATTGATTTTCTAGTCTCAAACTTAACCCAGTTTGTTCTGAATGATGAAATCTTATAATATCTATGTATTTTCCAGCTGTATATATCACTATAGGTGCGGTATTTCATATTTTCAACTCTTCTAATGTTAATATTCCGGATTGCTATCATTTAAAAATGGCGTCGTTCTATAAAATAATTTGGTATCAATAGCAAGCATTTTAACGTATATCTCCTACTATAACACCCGTATAAAGCTGTTAAGAAACACTACTATCTATAGGGATATTTTGGCTGAGAAACTTCTTCCATCGATTATAAAGGGTGAATTGCGAAAGAGTTTTGAACAAGTTGATTGCGGGTGTTTATTTTCCTGTTTTTATCAAGAAGAAATGGAAGCACTAGATCACGTGGGGGAGTTCGAAGTAATTTATTTTTTCCAATGACCGATATTATACGACATTAATGGGTATATGTATATAGTCATTAGAACGCTAGTCAAATAAAAGTGACAAACTATACTATTACACGACCACTGAAAAATCAATGTCAGCTGATTCCTCTTGAATGCTGCATTTTATTTTCGGAGACAGCAAATATGTATTGGCGGAATCAATTTGATTTTAAAACAGTATTTGTTTAGGAATTATAGTAAATATACCATATTATAAAATAGTTAATAGAAATTATCATTGAGGTAAAAATATGGCTATTGAAACAAAATTGTGTCTGAAAGCATTCCGATGAAATAATTTCATAAAAGCAGCTTGAAATAGTTTCATAAAGATAATAAAAACCTCACTGAAAAGTGCTATAAAACTGTTAAGAAACAATTTACTTTTGAATGATAATATGTTTTGTAAGTTGGTTGTAAAACGTTTCTGTGATAATTTCATGATTATTTTTTAACTGTTTTATATTAACGGTACGTCTTATATAATCAATTATTATTTTTGAAGTAGAATAGAATAGAATAGAATAGAATAGAATAGAATAGAATAGAATAGAATTTTATTGTTCAGTACAGTAATAGAGTAAATAACATATCATATACAAGTACATAAAAGGAAATAAATAAGCGATATACGGTAACATGAATAATAATTCACCACAATGTTTCAGTATGTTATTATGAACAGATACAGAAAAAAAAATAAATAAATAAAAACTGATCAATAAAATTGGTTGGCTACAGAGCAAGCTCGTGTGTAGCAAACAGTAATATTGTAGCTTTATTTGTTGTAATTGTGTTGTTAATTCAATATTTATAGATACAATCTGTTTCACCGAAAACCAGTTTAGGTACAAGTACTAAAAGAAAAAAAGAAGAAGAAGGCCTGGAAGATCGAGTAGGAATTCGTGAATGAGTTTGAGATGTAGTAACAAATGCAATAATGTAGTTTTTTTTTTATTGGTATAGATAATATAAGATCTGCTTCAACTGGTTGGAGTTCTCAACGATCCAGAGGGTTATTTTAGACTTAAAAGACTGTATATACTTTATGTCTCTGATTGATACATCCACAAAATTGTACATTTTTCTACCAAGATAGGTGAAATTGTATCGCGTCAGCTTATAGTTAAAGGATGGTACTTGTAAGTTCCTATTTGATACTGCTCTAGTTGTAACTCCAACGTAAGATAATGCATCTGAAGGACTGGAATGTTTGTGGGTATAGGTCAGAAGGTTTTTGAAATATAATTCCGTGACTGTTAGGACTCTGAATTCTTTGAAAATAAGATCAGAGGGATACCTCCTTGGTTTGTGGAGGCAGATTTTGATAATATATTTCTGCGCTGTAATCAAGGATTCCATGATTGTTTTGTAGGCGGATCCCCATGCTAATTATATCAACAAGATATAACTGTTGCATCACCATGAAATTACAAAACAATTTTGCTGGTTTGGATTATCATTCGAAAGTTCTATAATGTGGTTGCATACTCGATACGGTTTTTCATCAAAACTCATTTGATGGTGGAGACAAATGCCTATTGGGCGAATTCACTGGGCCAAGTTTCTGGATTATTTAAGACTTCTTGTAACAAATGGCGTAGAGATCCTTCTATTTGTGGCTTGCAGCTATGCAGTCTGATTTGTCTATGAAATCCTTGGCGAATGAACAAACCTATTCGTTAGGATTTCGTGAGAAGGTACAATGTGTTCGGAGAAGTTCTTTTTTTTTTTAATTTGCCATAGCGCGTGACTGATGGATAACGAATATCATTCATCACATGCACCATCTGTTACTGTCCGTTGAACGCAAAATTACAATCATGATGAATTCAACCTTTCCACTCTGAAGAATGGTTCCAAATGATTTCTCAAACGACTTTCACTGTTAATATTATCAGAGAAAAATATCTCTCACGTAAGAGGTTGCAAGCCTGACTAACGACAAGAACAAATCTGCGCCCTCTGATGCTCATATTTGAAAGAACTGATTAAATATCTCCAAGTCTGAATATTAACGAATGAATAGCGAACAAGGAGAAGAAAGTAGACTCAATCACTTACACGAACTGATTACTCAAAAAGCCAAAAAAAGAATTTAATTGGATGAAAAACTAACACACTACCAAATATGTGGGAAACGAATTGTACGAATTGCATCTCCAACTAATTGTTTACGTCACACCGGGGCAAATTTGAGGTATATCAATCACCATTTGATTCTCGGTCACATCTTGTGGATATAATTATAAACTTGTACCAAATAGCTATAATGTCTTAACCAATACCTGCACCAACTCGTTGTATTCACCAAATTTCGGAACAGTGTATGAATCGAAGTAAGAGCGGATCTCAAATTTGACAGTTCTCAAACTCGACAATTTGATGACGGTGTCGACTTAATAGAATCACTAATAGCAAGCCATTGAATAGCATATTCGAGCCCAAACTTTGACCGTAACCCGAAATTATATATTGTGTTATTAAGAGTGAAAGTGCATCTTTTGTATATTGCTCTGAAATTAGGCACAGCCCTGTGTGTGAGCAGCCCTCTATTAAGGCAAACCAAATATTAGAATGAGATGGCAAATTTTCTCTCCAGACTCTCGATAGTAATATAATGATGGAAAGTAATCGAATATCATTCATTTTGAATGAATTGTCTGTTAATAGTAATGAGGAATCAAATTATCGGGGAATCATTAGAATTCAGTAGTCTGAAACACCTTTTTTTCACATTCCGCCTATTCGTCAATTCACTACATATGATTATTTGTCAAGAAAACCATGTTGATGATATTTGGCACTCCATCCCTTGCGAGGAACTCTTGACGAAACCAAGCCATGTGGGAATGATTATTCTAAACGAAGTATGGTCTGAAGTATCATGGAATATAAAGATCGAATGGTGTGATCAGACATCACAGAAACAAGTTCAGAGAAGACACAGTAAACTTACATGCACCAAAAAGTATTGCGGAACGTTCCTATAACGTCTCTTCACCCGAAACATTTTTTCTCTACCACCACCTCAAAGGGAAGTAAGACGCGGAATTTGATCGAGCAATGTCGTTTGACCGATGGAACTATAAAGAGTTTTATCAGTAGTCGGGCTGATTGTGAGAGGAGTATTTTATATACCACTATCTCGAAGGCGGAACAGACTGGCGAAAGTGATATTGTGGTTTGGCTGGTCAATTCACAAGGAGCTCAATTGGTTAGATTGAGGAAATAAGTTCTTGATAATGACTCCAGCATGGGAGTCGAAACAGTCAACATGTCGCTCAAGGATTAATACCTACCTATTGAATAATATAACATCGTTGAAATGAATCTGAAAGTTATGCTTCAGAGTTTTCGAAATTTCAGAAACGCATTACATGTCAGATAGACGTCAAAATCAATTGACACCATTATAACAAGTCAGCGATCCAGTATCTTCCCAACTGGAACAAAATATCCGCCATCAGCGCCTTCGGTGGTTGTTGACCGTAAGCTTATAGATTTTAGGCGGGAAAGCGGCTGTTACATTGCCAAATTTATTTCTATGTTCTTCGCATACACCAAATCAACTGATATCAATGTGTATAAATGGCGGACAGTGCTTTCACCAGAAATGATAACTTCGGTAAATGTGTAGGGAGGTTACCTATCGTGATTCGTTATTGAACTCAAGTTCATCTGTGAAGAATAGAGTATTTTTGTTTATTTTTTACGCAAATTTTTAGCGTGGTTTTTTATACGTGAATATTTTAGTTAGACCTACATGGATCTACCGAAGAGAAGTAAACATAAGATGTCTAGGAAACCCTGGTGTATCTAGTGATTCGATATTGTTTAGAATTTCTTGGCGAAAAACATTTGACGATTACGAAAGCTTTCTAATTTTTGTATAGGGGGCGTTATATGAGCATTTTCAAAAATCTATCAAATGTCGGTCTTGTCAGATTGACGTAACTTTGAGGTTGATTGTTGTCAATGAAAACTTTCTGAAATTATTTTTTCGCATTCAACAGTGTATAAATTCTATATAAGTAGAATAAGTTTTGAAGTTATTATAAGTACTTTTTCACGATGTGCAGAAGATTTTGTATTTTGTGAAGAGAGTCAAAATCTGGGGATCAGATATTCGTCTCTATTCAGTAATTAAGGTAAGTACAGAACAAATCGCCCCAAAAAAATAACATCAATGTAGTGTCGTAGCTAATTTTACTCGTTTGAGCGAAAGTCTTATATCGAGGAGGAAACATCTATAGCTCTTATCAATGAGAGATTGAAAATGAAGGGTTGTTTGAATAAAGGAAATATCGATGTGACACGTATTTTGAAACGTTGCATAACTGATGTGTGTATCCCCAATTCCAAGACAGTCTATCACTTTCAATACACTAGCATGTTTTTCTAACAGAAGGCAACTTTGTCGTGCATTCTCAGGTGAATGGGAATCAAAGTCTAGTTTTACAAACTGATTTAAAAACACTAAAAACTTGTAGAGGTAGCAGGTGACAGTGACAGGATTGGCAGGTTGTTAACGCTAGGTTTCCACTTTACATGCACGTTTTCTGAAACGCATTTGATTGGCTGTCAGGGCTGTCAAAATCTCAGTAGGCATATAATAAACAGCAGTAGACTATTCGGTTGCACATTCCTCTCTAGTGAAAATTAAGCATGTGGTATATGACAGATCGCCATCTACAATAGCGATCTGAAGTTTTTGTGATCTCAAAAATCAAGTAGTCGGTTTTCGCCAAGTTTATCCCAAAATTATTCAGGTTTAAGTAGATACACCAGGGATTCCTAGGCATCTCAAGTAAACAGAAGTACATTCAATCAACGTTATTATTGTAGAAACGTGTCATTCTCGCTCGCACCGTCATACGCACATTTTCGGATTCTAGCTGACACGAAGTGTATTTCGACAGCCTCGATTTGTCTGGAATTGTTTCATTCCGCTTGCTAATGTAACCCTAATTGTAGACTTGGAAAAACTTAATGTATAGAGGCTAAAATTCCAAACTTCACCCAAAAATTTCAAACTTCAAAGGTTATGTGAGGCATGGAAACCCCTTCTGAGTTCCGAGTCATTTGACCCTTCGTCCCAATCAAAAATTTGTGGAGGATTGCTACCTCCAGCACAGGATGAAGCTGTACTAATTATTTTTGCATAAAAATTTGTGCTCGAGTTCGAAATTGGCGTGTTTTTGAATTCTTGTCAAACATTTATATTGACGAGTGTTAGGGGGTGCAAATTTTCGTTGCGACACGCTGTATATAAAATTTCTAATACGATATTTCAAAATTTGAGGTGAAAATCTTTAAATAACGTATAAGGTTTCCTCTCAATTTGTATGCATTATCATATCATATTTGTATATTGTTCAATAAAAGATTCGCCGATTGATGAAATCATTATAATGAAGTTTATTTACAAAAAATAATATAGGAACACACAATACATAATGTGTGTGAATGAAAGTAAATGAGTATAACACAAAACCAGAACAATACTACTTACTATAAAGAATAAAAAATATATCTATAAATTATGCAAAACATCATGAAAAGGAAATTACAGTTCAATTGAATACAAAATTATTTTGGGGAATGAAATTTTTGTTGTTGTACTAAGTTATTGAAGTTTTGATCGAAATGATTACAAGCAATTCGAGTGTTAAGATGACAACAAAATTTTGATATAACTTCAAAGAAAACTTTTGTGACTTATATTCGTAGAAAAAAAATCTCCTTCAAATTAATTCAAACCATCATCCACTAAAAATAATTAAGTCTTCTGCCTGAGCAGTAATACAGACCATTTTCGAATTTGATTGAATTTTTCAACGGTATACACTTCTTGGGTATAGAAATATCCTGTCCAAATAGGAGAAATTGTTTTTGGAGTTCACCCTACAATATCTACACTAACCAACAAAATAACATTTTTGCCCATAATATCACTGTATACTACAGTATATTTAACGAGCTTCAAGCTTTCGTACAAAATGTGTTAGTTTCCCTATAATAAGAACAAATGACTAAGGACCAATATAATTTCGATCGGTTCGTAACAGATCCACCATATTTTAGCAATCCACAAAGGATACTTACAATGAAATTTCCTCATCCGTATATTCAATTCGGAACGCTATCTGATCCTGACAACAAGTCATTGAAAAAAAACTTTCACAAAACAACTATGTTCAACTGCAACTCC
The DNA here is from genome assembly GCA_032362365.1 of Zygogramma bicolorata. Classification (NCBI taxonomy): domain Eukaryota; kingdom Metazoa; phylum Arthropoda; class Insecta; order Coleoptera; family Chrysomelidae; genus Zygogramma; species Zygogramma bicolorata. The sequence goes on along the minus strand of JAVJAQ010004390.1, from coordinate 58,998 downwards.
AACAATGATCCCAATACGAAATTGCCTGGATATTCACTCGCTTCCGGATTTCAAACACCACCTACGGTATGTTTTTAATTAGTGTAGGGAATTGAGGAATGCGTTGAGCTGTGAGATTTCACCTCTTTGCACTGGTGTTAAAATCGGTTACTGGCTCGTTATAAAGCTTTTCCTCTTTTTGGGACCTCCGAGTCTATAACAAGCTAGACTGTTTTAATGTATTGGTACATTTTTGTATACAACTGTATTTTTAGGTGCTAGAATCCTTTCAAACCGAAGGTTGATGGGTTTTTCAACATTGATTATGGTGTTTTCAGGGTTCATGATTCCACCCCATCTCAGTTAATTAGGTTTTCGACATTTTTCTGAATGGGGTACATTTCAGAAAAAAATATATCGGATGGGTCCAAATTCAAGTTGTTCTCATATTCAGTATAGGCATGCCCAAAATATCTTACCCCAAGAAAGTTTTTTGCAGATTCTCAAATATAAATTGATACAAAATGCGTTCAGAATTGTATGTTTTCCATATTTGATTCTTCTCTGTCGATGATTTTCCATTTTGAGGAAGTGTGTTTTTATTTTCGGGTAGTTTTTTTGGACTGAAGGTGGAATATTTTTTATTCTTCATTGATTTTTTTTCCATAGTGCATCATCTAAACCTCTACTTCTTCAAAACTTCAACATTTTGTCCCCAGGTACGCAATGTTCTTCGAACATTACGGGGCTTCCCTTTCGTGTGATTTTGTATATTAAAAAAAAATAAAACCCAAGAACATTATTCAATTTTTTCTTCATAGTTACCGTAATTTTGTCAGGAACACAGATTTCATTGAGATATTTTGATATTTTACCATTCGAATAAAATAAAAGAATAGGGTAATCCACTTTTCGATCGATAGTAATAATTTCATTATCATACTCGCCCTCATCGCCATTATCCTTCGTCAATATTGATAACCGTATTGAAATTGCTTTAGAATAATTTGCATATCATTCAGAAAATCAATTTAGGTCCCATTTCGAATTTTAGAACTTTGTATATCCGGCAGAGTATATTTCCCATTGAAGGTATCGAAAGCTGGCCCATTGTATGAGGATTGTCAAGTGCTCTTCTTGCAAAGCAAACCCGATGAACGTATAGAAATCATCTATTTTCGTACTATACATAATTATTTACTGATGATACATATTGGTTTTCTGTTATCAATTACGTCTTATCTATTTCTTGTAAAATAATATTGTAGTATGTACAGAAGCTGCTTTGCCATTTTTCGATAAGAGGGCATGGCATGGGTTGAAACATCTGAAAACTCTCGAACCATCTTTCATACACATACTATTTTCAATACATCTTCTAGAATAAAACGTAACAGAAATCTTTTTCCACTTTAATTGTCCATAATGTTGTAGATACTAAGATTCATGCAAAATATTATCAGTGTAGAAATAAAGAACAACCAGCGAATAATTTATATCCATTTTTCCCCGATTGTAATTCCAGATAAGTGGTGGTGACAAAGAGGGCGTGTAAAAACCGATTACGTCAAATGTTCCTCATTGTTTTTAATGAGAAACCATAACCGAAACGAACATAAAAGGCAGATGTGCTCCGATTGTTTTTTGCATTGTACTGTTCGACAGAGCTCAGTGAAATCGTTAAAGTGGAATGAGCTTTCCCGAAATTTTCTTCAGTATCTGTAGGTGGAATTTTCGTAGATGTTGAATAAAATGTTTTTGAACTTGTACGTGATGCATTTTTTTGATTGTCCGAATTTTTCTTAAATATGATAATAATTATATTCATTGTTGAAAAATACACTGAACATTCAAAAATTTCAACATGTACCATATCAAGGAGAACGTTAAAGGAAAAGTCAATTTATATACAGCAAGAAGTGAACAATTATATATCAAGTAGAGCACATAAATATAAATATGTATATACCAGGATTTACACATATTATAGCTGGAGATTGGTAGTTCGAAAGCTGCTTCAAATTTATCGAGTGTGTAGCAATTTTTTAAAATCGAATTGTTTTACAATCTTGATTTTAAAATGTTGATGTTTAGTGAATTCTTCTACTGTATCATCCATTTCATCAAATTATCAACATCTCAGGAATATGAAACTTTTTAATGTAGTTTTCTTCGATGCATCTTCAATACTTGTTGAACCGAGTTGATCTCATGAATAGGTGGGATGGTGATTCTGATCTGATAAGATATTGTGATAATTTCCGTAGATGCAAATACATAGTTCATAGATATAAGTTCTAGCAATAGTTGATATTTCAAGACTTTTGAATGCATACCCGCATGATGGGCTCCATCTCAATACCGGTAATGATTATCATTTGCAAAATAAAAATTATCTCTCTTGAAGACCCTTTACCACAAATCATGATTTCATTACGTGAATGTCAATTCATGAAGGCATAATATTCGGATTCAATAAAACAATTTTACCACAAAAGTTGGAGATAAATCTCAGAGCATATTTTTTTTTCAAATTGTCACACAATATTTCGAAATCAGAACCTCACCTAAGTTTATAATATCCATGTGAGTCTAATGTCTTTGTGGTGATGTGTACATTTTCTGAATGAGAGAGTCATTGTTTATGATAACTTCTGTCATTCATATTGGTCCCAATGACCTAGTTTAATTCTAGATGTGTATTATTCGATAATGGGATCTATAGCCTATTGCTATAGTGACACATCCGATACTTGCTACATGCCGCCGAATCTAAATGCGATTGGTTTGCTTGAAGAAATGACGAATCGTAGTCGGTTAATGTTCTGCATGAAAAGATCGATATTGCATAATTTGAACCAGACAGGTAATTTTGGTCGTTTGGATATCATTCTAGACTCCCCAATTCAGCCCATAGAGAAAATGGTGGATTATCATAATATATAAGATGATCCCAGTTTTGCTTTAAAACTGGTCTGAACTGGGCAATTCACATGGGATCTCTCTGAAGCTGGGTTTAGAATTTCATAATCGTTAAGGTTGCAGAGATATCGACTTCTCGAACACCGAACTGATATAACTTGCACTTGACTCCCTGTTCGTTCACCAAGCTAGCATCTTCAGTATAAGCTTATTAGACCGGGAGGTCATGACAGGTGACGTTCCACCATTTTTTCGTGCATGCCTTTTTAAGGCTTGATAAATAACCCTAAAATATCAAAGATAGTCGGGTTTTTAGCCCCCCCGCGCGTCCTCTTCATAAGGAAAAACGCTTTTCTTTCTGTAGCGAATTTTCGTGTTTTTCCGTGATATTTTACTGCATGCCATTGTAATATACGGAAGTTCAAACTAATTGAAGCTCTAATAATTGATGGCATGCACCCCGCAGCGGCCCAAGATGATCAAAGGGTTGTGAAAACCTGAAAAAAAATTTAGGAAAATTCCGTGTTTTCAAATTGCATGCCGATGTGAAGAATTGAAGTTTTTGTAATAAAAATACTATGGGAAAATTGGCATGCACCCCCCGTAGGACCAACGGTGAAAAATTTCCGGAAAATTCTGTAAAATTCTAACACCGATTTTCCGTGATTCCAAATCACTCCTAATAAGGATGAATATTAATTTTATAACGGAATAATTATCTAATTCAAATGGCATGCATGTTGAATAAGCCCATCGTATTATAAATAATAATAAAAGTTGCAAAAAAACAGTGCAAATTTAGGTGACTTGTTTTTGCATGCCGTTTTGTATTTGATGAATTTACCTTATTTCAAGTCATGAATGTAAATGGCATGCATGTAGCTACAGCCCAATACACAAAAATTGTGAAAAAATTGAATAAACATCAATTTTTGGATTGAAAAAAAAATCTAAAAAATGCCGTGACTTCTTCTTGCATGCCACTTTGTATTTCGTTTGTAGATACTATTTTAAGTTGAAATACGAAATGGCATGCATGTAGCTCCATGAAAATTGTTTGAATAAACATTATTTCAAGTTGATGGCTGAAATAACATACATGTTATCACAGTCCAACATTCAAGAATTGTAAAAAAAATAAATTCAAATGACTCGAATCTCCCGGTCTCTAGTCTAAACGTGGCCTATCATACGTCGACTAGCACGAGAGGTTACTACTACCCTATTGTTACGATCTTTCTTCTGGAAAATATTAATTCTGACACCACTGTTACGATATATCCTTTCAAAATCCAACTTCTGACACTACTGTTACGATTTATCCCTGGGTTCGTCGATTAAAACACCGAACAACACTGAACTTCTTTTATTATAACTCTCTATCACAATACAATACAACACAATCACTTAAATCGCTCCGATAACTTTCCAATGCTCGGTACCAAAACTCTCTGTACTAAAAATTCTACTTCCGCACAAAGCTCTGCTCCACTTAGCTCCCAATAACTTTCACCACTTAGCTCTGAATAAAATTTGTCACTTAACTAACTCTGTCAATAACTAACTCTCCGAATAAAAACTTCTCTCCGCCGCGATATCACGATGCTTATATACCTGCGTACCTATCGAGAATCCTCGAGAGAAGCCCCGATGACGTGTCTCGAATTCTCCAGGCGGCAATCAACAGTTCTTGGAAAATGACGACGCGATCCCTCATCTGCGTTTACGATCTCGTCAGGGCCGGCGCTAGCACGTAACACTATGATAGACGCTACACGCTACGCCATTGCCTATACCACCGTATAGAAGTAAACAACAAGTTCGCTACCAGTCGGCATGATGTATCAGGTCAAGATTTTATATTTAGCTGGGCTCTGGCAGCATGTGGTGCGGTAGGAGGGTGTCGGCTGAGAGCATTCTTGGCTCACTTGCACTCACGCCTCAGATACATCGGCTGAGCGTTAAGTAAGAGATGGGAATATTAACCCAAATAGGGCGGCGAGTGAATTTAATAATAATACTTCATGTATAAAATAATGATGCTGAAAATGATTTTCTACTTTCATTTTTCATAAAAAATTTGAAAAATAATAAAATTATTAAATCGGACGATTTTTTTGTTTATTTAACCAATTGTCATAAAGCTACATGCATGCTATTTTGCATTTCGGCTCAAAAAAGTACATAGCGGCATGCAAAAAGAAGTCACGCCATTTTTTAGATTTTTTTTCAATTAAAAAATTGATGTTTATTCAATTTTTTCACAATTTTTGTGTATTGGGCTGTAGCTACATGCATGCCATTTACATTCATGACTTGAAATAAGGTAAATTCATGAATTTCAAAACGGCATGCAAAAACAAGTCACCTAAATTTGCTCAGTGTTTTTTGCAACTTTCGTCACGCATGCCTCTATTTTGCAACACCCTGGTGTGCATGCCAAATTTCCTTCTATTGAATAATGGTACGAATTAAGTATTTTTTCAATGGCATGCAGTTTGGAATCACGGAAAATCGGTGTTAAAATTTTACAGAATTTTCCGGAAATTTTTCACCGTTGGTCCTACGAGGGGTGCATGCCAATTTTTCCATAGTGTTTTTATTACAAAAACTTCAATTCTTCACATCGGCATGCAATTTGAAAACACGGAATTTTCCTAAATTTTTTTTCAGGTTTTCACAACCCTTTGATCATCTTGGGCCGCTGCGGGGTGCATGCCATCAATTATTAGAGCTTCAATTAGTTTGAACTTCCGTATATTACAATGGCATGCAGTAAAATATCACGGAAAAACACGAAAATTCGCTACAGAAAGAAAAGCGTTTTTCCTTATGAAGAGGACGCGCGGGGGGGCTAAAAACCCGACTATCTTTGATATTTTAGGGTTATTTATCAAGCCTTAAAAAGGCATGCACGAAAAAATGGTGGTACGTCACCTGTCATGACCTCCCGGTCTATATACTTAATTTCTTCTGAAGTTGCCAACTTGGGTAAATGAATGCACTTCGAGTACGAGTGACATGAGTTGGTTTAAAGGTAATTATTGATTACTCTCTTGAAACTATCTTCAGTTCAAAACGAGACCAATCATATATTTCATGATTGAAAGGTGATCTCACCATTGTCGATCATTCTTGAAGGAGATTTTCATAAAATCTATGTTATCGAACAGTATGACCACTACGACAAAAAAACGTAACTTTTTTCTCATCATTCGTGAATGCAAAAATCACAGATACCTGTATTCAACTCTTCTCAATAATTATATCTTCAGATTTAAGTCATTGTGCTACAAACAAGGCTGCTTGCTATGACAAGGACAGCTTGCTGTATGACTTCGAAGACGACGGCGTTTGGTATGAGAAATTCCTTGAATAACATTCATCACTACTACTATTACATTCATCTCAGCTTTAATCTGGTTAAAACAGGTGTACCCCAGGGCTCGGTCCTGGGGCCACTTCTTTTCATAATTTATACAAATGATTTTTTCTGTCATATGTTGCCTCATTCAGGTATTGCTTTCGCTGATGACAGCTCTCTTATAAGCTCTGAGAACAGTTATGAGTTGCGAATCACTTTGATGAAAAGAGCTAAAAGCTTGCTCAACAGTGGTTTGACAGAAATTTATTGAAACTCAACAAAGAGAAGAAAAAACAAATAATTTTTTCAACAAACAATAAAGTGACAGTGGGCAACCATGCCTATCTTTTAGGAGTAACTATTGGTGACAGTTTATGCTGGGAACCACACATTGAAAATATCTGTTCAAAGTTAAGCAGACACAATTTCCTTCTGAGAATACTCGAATCATTTGTCGATAAATATACACTGATTTCTGCCTACTTTTCTCTCATTCAATCATATATCAGCTACGGATTGACCCTTTGGGGCAATTCCTCTTACTCTGAAAAAGCATTCAAAATCAATCCATTAGAATAATCTGTGGCGCGCATTATAGTGATTCTTGCCGGCCATTATTCTGTCATCTCAGTATCATGCCTTTGCCCACTTTATATATCTTTCAGTCTTTGTTAGAGATTCATGAAAATAAAAATTAATTCCACACTAATTCAAACTACCACTATTATAACACACGCAATGCAGATTTGATCAGGTCTCGAAGATTTAAGTACTTTAAGTCTTTCAAAAACTCCATGCTCATTGAACTTTACAATGTACTTCCTAACACATTGAAAAATTCCATCAAAGCAATATTGCAGAAGAAGTGCTACTACAATATTGTTGAGTACATAGCTGACCCACCCAGGATGTGATTCGGAACCAACTCAACGTAACGTCACTAGATGAATTTCAACTCATCCATATATAATTATCTACTAGAATCTGTGTTTCCATTTTTCACCGATATATTTCAAGCATTGTCATCTGAAAAGCTTTTATTGGCATTTCATTTATACTTTTATATTTGATATCAGTATAAGGTTTATTGTATAATATGGTAAAGGCTATATGTGTACACACATTTTTTATATTTTGTATTGTTATTTTTTTATTTGTGAATTCTGTGCAATATTATCTGTATTTTCTGTATATACTTGCTACCTGACTTGCTACAAATGTTTTATAACATAACGTGGTTAAATAATCTATCATCTATCTATCATGTCCAAGTATGCTACTGTACAGTTCAACAATTGTATTGGTTTCGTTAAAAATATGTAGATGATTCTTTCGCAAAAACCATTCTTACGGTAATGATCATCATATCGCATTACTCTCCTCTAGATAATAATTTAATCCAAACGAACGATTGTACAGCGCAGAACGAACGGTCCATAAAAATATGTATATACGACTACTATAATATTTCTCATGCGAAATGAGACAAAAAGTAAATGAATACTGTTTCCGGCCCCTTTAACAAGGCTTTCTCGCGGAACATGTTATTCGTGTGAAAAACGATGAGACCAACGGTGCTTTGACCTGAACGGGCAGCATATTTGTTTTCTGGCGAGAATGATAATGCGTTCCGAAGTATGCGGTGAACTACAATGTTGAAAACGTTTTCGTACGTCTATTTCCATATGATTATATTGTTCGGATGAATTAAAAAATGCCGGTATACATGCTCATTTGTACTGAGTTATTGCATTCTCAATAGGCCACTGAAATAAGACAAAAAACAATTTCGTTTATGAAAAACGCTCTACTCCAGTTTACAGAACCGAATGTTCCAGCATTTATTTGAGAAATAATTCATAGACAGGTTAGAAAAATAGGAAAGAATTATTGAAAAATGTCCACATTCATGGAAAACCGAACTTTAGCAATCTTTGGTCTGAAAGTGAGTTATTGATAGAATGGCACAAAGCAGTGTACTATTTGAAATGAAAGAAAACAATTTTCGTAAAATTCACTCAGGACAAAAATCAAATCTATAAGGTACACACTTTCATACATATGGTAATATTTTCGAAAATTGAAGCCCTTTTAGTTTTTTAGGAAACGAAAAATTCCAGTTTTTTGTCGTTATTCAGCATTTCATTCCAAAAACAATGTACTGATCAAAATTTCTTATAGATTTTTGAAAATATAATTTTTCACGACTCGTTATTATTCAGTGAAATTATTAAGTAAATACCGAGAGATACACTTGCAAACTTATATCAGAGCCTTGTGAGGACAAGCCAATCTTGGATGCCGAAGCTCTCTGAGGCGTCTTCGCATTCGCTATTTGAACTACTGGGATTGGTATCTACGCAACCAACAATTTGCCTATAGCATCGAGCCAGCAAAAATAATTCTGTCCTGACCGCGGTTTTAACAAGCAGTGAAATAGCCTCATCGAATACATATACGACAATTGTTATCAATCGTTCCCCGCTTGGCAATATCTACAGGATGACTCGACGAGTACAGAATTCCCACCCCTTTGTTGTGAATTTGGAAACCTATCGAACCTCTCTTGCTCAGGGAAATTTTTTTTTTGAATAGAACAGCTGAGCTTTGGAACTCCTTGTCAAAAGAGATTTTTCCTGAGGCTTACAAACTTCAGAAATTCAAAGAAAATGTTAATTCGTATCTCCTGTCCCTTGATTTACGCGGTGTTCTTTGAACATTATAGGTCTTTCCTTTCGTGTGAATCTGCATATAAAAAAAAATATTTTTTTTGTGGCAAATTATGAAAATTATATCTCAGAGGAGGTGAAATAGTTTGGAAATTTATAGGATATGAAAGTGTTCAAAAAGTGCTCGGAAATCATTTCAGTTGGCTTCTGAACACTATGTGTATTTTTGACGCATTTTGGTAAATTCAACTTACTGTAATCAAATGTAGGTACCAAATTGATTTTTTATTTTTTTAAATTGTGCTAGGTTGGAATGCACAAAGAGCTATAAATAGAAGAATATATCCATCGAAAAAAAATAACATTCAGAATATAAACTGCTAATATTATATAAGTATATATTGTAAATGAATTTCTTCGCAATGTGTTTCTCAACTGTATTTTCCACTGTACCTGATGTGTTTCCAGTTAGGCATCGAACAGGAAGAAATTTATAGCTCCCTCTTTGATGCATCAAGTATATCGTTACCCGATCAGATATAAAATGTAAATAAGATTTTATCGTCGAATAGACCTATCATGCATTAACCTTCCCAACTTTTTTATACTGCAAGCTATTCCTTTGTATACAGTAACAGACACACCAAAAGTTTTTCAGTTTGTGAGATTGTTCCTCGTTCTTAGTCGTAAACTGTTAACTTTAAAACTGCTTTCGTACCACTCTGATTCACTACAGATTATTTGTTCGCTTTTATATTTCCAAATATTGCCAACGAGATAGAAAATGAGAGATTATCAAGTTTTCTTACATCCTTCTGAAATCTTGATCATTCTAACAAAATTTTTTTCTTTCGACGATTAACTTTTTTCCTAATTATTTGTGCAATTATTGCATTGGCCAAGGCGGATTCACTACTGAACTGAATTGCTGACTTACAATTTTGAAACAAATAGGGCAAAGGTTGGAAAATCAATAATGTTCGGTGGTGAAATCCTGGGAACTGCTCGAATCTTTCATAGTTAGAGATAAATCTCCTTGAGCTCAGCGCGTCGCAAATTAAATCTGCCCTCCAATCTTATTGGAAAATAAGTCAACGAATGCAACGTCTGGTCGGTGCGAATAATCCATTGCACTCAATTCAATAATCATATCTTCAGATTCAAGCCATTTTGCAACAAACTCAAATTCTCTGATAATCATTATATTCATAGGAGAGAGAACTGGCGCTGTGGTTCTGTGCCACCCGGCTCATGATCGGGAGAAAGTGGGATCGAAATTTCTCTCTTGAGGATTCTTCTCATCTCCTTTTATTAGAATAACTTTGCCACATTTGTTTGTGACAAGGCCTGCTTGCTGTATGACTTCGAAGTCGACGGCGTTTGGTACGAAAAATTCATTGAGTAACATTCATTACCACTACCATTTTATTCATGTCCAAGTATGCTATTGTACAGTTCAACAATTGTATTGGTTTCGTTAAAAATATGTGGGTGATTCTTTCGCGAAAACCATACGGTAATGATCATCATATTGCATTACTCTCCTCGAGATAATAATTTAATCCAAAGGAACGATTGTACAGCGCAGAACGAACGGTCCATAAAAATATGTATATACGGCTACTATAATATTTCTCATGCGAAATGAGACAAAAAGTAGATGAATGCTGTTTCCGGCCCCTTTAACAAGGCTTTCTCGCGGAACATGTTATTCGTGTGAAAAACGATGAGACCAACGGTGCTTTGACCTGAACGGGCAGCATATTTGTTTTCTGGCGAGAATGATAATGCGGCCCGAAGTATGCGGTGAACTACAATGTTGAAAAGGTTTTCGTACGTCTATTTCTATATGATTATATTGTGCGGATGAATCAAAAAATGCCGGTATATATGCTCATTTGTACTGAGTTATTGCATTCTCAATAAGCCACTGAAATAAAAAAACAAATTCGTTTATGAAAAACGCTCTACTCCAGTTTTACAGAACCAAATGTTCCAGCATTTATTTGAGAAATCATTTATAGACAGGTTGGAAATAATATGAAAGAATTATTGAAAAATGTCCACATTCATGGAAAACCGAACTTTACCAATCTTTGGTTTGAAAGTGAGTTATTGATAGAATGGCACAAAACAGTGAACTATTTGAAATGAAAGAAAACAATTTTCGTAAAATTCACTTGGGACAAAAATCAAATCTATAAGGTACACACTTTCATACATATGGTAATATTTTCGAAAATTGAAGCCCTTTTAGTTTTTTAGGAAACGAAAAATTTCAGTTTTTTGTCGTTATTCGGCATTTCATTCCAAAAACAATGTACTGATCAAAATTTCTTAAAGATTTTTGAAAATATAATTTTTCTCAACTCGTTATTATTCAGTGAAATTATTAAGTAAATACCGAGCAATACACTTGCAAACTTATATCAGAGCCTTGTGAGGACATGCCAATCTTGGGAGCCGAAGCTCTCTGAGGCGTCTTTCTGTTACGCATTCGCTATTTGAACTACTAGGATTGGTATCTACGCAACCAACAATTTGCCTATAGCATCGAGCCAGCCAAAATAATTCTGTCCTGACCGCGGTTTTGACAAGCAGTGAAATAGCCTCATCGATTACATATACGACAATTTTTATCAATCTTTCCCCGCTTTGCAATATCTACACGGATGACTCGACCAGTACAGAATTCCCACCCCTTTGTTGTTAATTTGAAAACCTATCGAACCTCTCTTGCTCAGGGATTTTTTTTCAATAGAACAGCTGAGCTTTGGAACTCCTTGTCAAAAGAGATTTCTCCTGAGGCTTACAAACTTCAGAAATTCAAAGAAAATGTTAATTCGTATCTCCTGTCCCTTGATTTACGCGGTGTTCTTTGAACATTATAGGGCTTCCCTTTCGTGTGAATCTGTCTATAAAAAAAATTTTTATTGTTTTTTTGTGGCAAATTATGAGAATTATATCTCAGAGGTGAAATAGTTTGGAAATTTATAGGATATGAAAGTGTTCAAAACGTGATCGTAAATCATTTCAGTTGGTTTCTGAACACTATGTGTATTTTTGACGCATTTTGGTAAATTCAGTTTACTGTAATCAAATCTAGGTACCAAATTGATTTTTTATTTTGTCAAATTGTGCTAGGTTGAAATGCACAAAGAGCTATAAATGATAGAATATATCTATCGCAAAAAATTCATTCAGAATATAAACTGCTAATATTATATAAGTATATATTTGAATGAATTCCTTCACAATGTGTTTCTCAACTATACTTTCCACTGTACCTCATGTGTTTCCAGTTAGGCATCAAACAGAAAAAAATGTATAGCTCCCTCTTTGATGCATTAAGTATATCGTTACCCGATCAGATATAAAATGTAAATAAGATTTTATCGTCGAATAGACCTTTCATGCATTGCCCTTCCCAACTTTTTTATATTGAAAGCTATTCCTTTGTATACACTAACAGATACACCAAAAGTTTTTCAGTTTGTGAGATTGTTTCTCGTTCTCAGTCGTAAACTGTTAACTTTAAAACTGCTTTCGTACCACTTTGATTCACTACTGATTATTTGTTCGCTTTCATGTTTCCAAATATTGCCGACGAGATAGAAAATGAGAGATTATCATGTTTTTCTACATCTTTCTGATATCTTGATCATTCTAACAGAATTTTTTCTCTCGACGATTAACTTTTTTCCTAATTATTTGTGCAATTATTGCATCGCCAAGGCGGATTCACTACTGAACTGAATTGCTGACTTACAATTTTGAAACTAATAGGGCAAAGGTTGGAAAATCAATAATGTTCGGTGGTGAAATCCTGGGAACTGCTCGAATCTTTCATAGTTAGAGATAAATCTCCTTGAGCTCAGCGCGTCGCAAATTAAATCTGCCCTCCAATCTTATTGGAAAATAAGTCCACGAATGCAACGTCTGGTCGGTGCGAATAATCCAAATGATAGAAATAATAGTTTACATCTGTTTTCGTATGAGAATGTGAAGTATCAGCTCACAAATTTTCTTTGTTTCAGGTAAGTTCTTCAACATGACCGACAAATCGCATTAGAACAGGCTGGTAAGTTGTAGTCTAGCTCCACTTGGGATTCAGCTACGTTTGCTCAATTGTGAAATTGAAATGAAAAATGATCATGATTAGTGAGTGCATTGATTCACCTGAATTTCAAATAGTATTTTTCTCTATTCCTACATATCGATCTTCAATTATCCTCTGTTATCACTTTTCATATTTATAATTATTTTTAATCATGATGATGATAATTACTACTTTTTATATGATTCCTATTGCAAACTTCTCATAGAGATCAATTACCCAAAACTGATATCACTTTTCTGGAGATCAATTATTTTACAGTGGTTACAGTGTTGAGCGGTTTCATCCATAGAAAACACTTATTATTTGAACATTCAGTGGAAATTTCAGATATTTAACGAAATTCAATACAAAATATCACAGTTTCCTGTAGAATTCTAATAATAGGTTGACGAAACGCTGACACGTATTCCACTATACTATATCTTCCTTGAGCAGAAGTATTTTGTCTTTATCAGACATGGTATATACCAACTAGGTAGCTTTCAAAATACATGTTTTTCGTTCATAATAATGAAATTTGTTGCATCAACAGGAGATATTTATCATTTTATTGCTATGACAATTTTCAATCCATTCTCGTCTTCTCTATTTATTACATATGGAAACAATTCCTCATTCATTATCGTTGAAACTTTTTCTACAGATCAATTACCCTAACACCAAACTGATAATTTTGCACTCGACGCGCGTTTCGCTAGGAAGGTTAGCATCTTCAGGAGAACAAAATTGATACAAAATCTAAAGGGTTAGCTGTTTATATACCTAAATTCTTTTGGTCCCACCTGGACTTTGTTTGTTATCATCGTTTATCTATTATCGTATCAAAATCAACATAGTTGCGATATAGAAAGGCAATTTGAAGAATTCATACTCCATAACAAGCGACTGAATAGAGAATTTTATAATTGATAAAGTAAAATCGCGTATTTATATATCAAGTCCGACGACTGCTAGGACATGCTTAGCCCTTATTCCTATCAAATCTATAGATGAATCCCGAAAACACTGTATAAAATACACGCATCAAAAAATGAAAAATGAAATCATCTCCTGCTTAGATACTCTTGATATATATTTAACAACCAGCCTATGTTTTTCTGCGAGGTTATTCTGTTAAAAAAATATCTGCATCGGCTATCATTTTCGATAGAGTAATTTCAATATTAATGGTCTGAATTGAGTGATTTTACTTTTCTTATACATTTTTCATCGTCAAGGGTATAAGCTCGCACTTGTATTTCCATTCGGCTCATTATTAACAACATTTACACCAGAATCAATACATTCTGTAACCACATCCATCATAGGTAATAAGTGTTTCCGACACAAGATCCGGGGATTGAAAAAATATATGAATAAAAATTACTGAAAAGCATATTGGAATGATGGGAGCCTACAGTAGACCACAAGAATTTGAATAATTCTGCCAAATCTCACAAAAATTGGTTTGAAAACTACCTTAGCCTCAAAATTAATGAGAAGTCTACAACAAAGAAAGAAAAAGGCTCCAACTGATGTTTACACGTGATCGTTGAAGCCGCCTAGAAAATTAGCAGAAAGGACTGCTGGTAATTCAATATTGAGAAGTGTCCAAATTCGTTCAATTCTAATACATTATTATGTCATTGTTTCGCCACATTGAAATTCAGAGAATGAAGCGGAAAATGTCACCTAAATGATTGCAGGAGTATATTGAGCATTTTTCATCATTGGCTATTGCTATAATGGAATCTCGTTGTTGTCTTTTTAAATTACGACTACAGGGCACGCGTAGAGAGATTTATTTCCTTCAGATGTATAACCATTTGTTAATAATATACATTATTTCAAATAGATGAGTTCATCAGTTATTTCATGGGAATAGGAATCAGACATTAAAAAAAAATGTTGGGAATAGAATTGGCCAATAATAATTGAAAGTTCTCTGGAATGAAAAAAAACATAACATCCCTGAGGTACTTTTGTTCACCATCGTTTCGTGTCGAAAAATAATGCTGAATATTTGGAATCCTTCCCTCGAAGTCAGAGTTCAGAGGGAAAGGCATAATTGTGTGTGTGTGTAATTTTCTTGTGCCCTTTTCAAATAATATATTGTAGAAAGTGTCTATTAGCGTTTTTTTCCAAGTCAGTTTATCGTCTCTCGTGCGTCCACCCACCTGAACGAGTTAGATATGAGTTGCGCGATTTCAAATATCCCTTTCATTTTTCGTTCAATATATTGAAAAGAGAGTATTATTATTCATAATATATATGAAACAGAATCTAATCATTCAGTAATTTGCCCCTCATCTATACAAAAATTAATTAGAAACAAACCAAATGGGTATCGAAATATATAGTTTATCCTGGAAAGAAGTATTGAGGTAGATAACATATACACAGTCTATTTATACTTGGAATATGGTAGATATAAATTTTTTTAATGGTGTTGCATTTGTTGCAAAACCAATCGTTTTTTCTCGCACATCAAAAACGTTTGTGTACTGAAGATACAATGATATCAACCCAAATAAAGATGCTAACCTTTTTAGCGAAACGTGCGTCGACTGTTTGATGGTTGGATAATTTATCTCTAAGAAAAGTTTCAACTTTTACACCAAAGGTTCCAATACTCATGTTTGACCTAATGATCGATGAAAAATACAATTTTGCTGCTTTGTCGTCCATCTTGCTATATAATAATGGTGGAATGAATTTCAACAGGCAATTTTTCGCGTTTCATCTAATACCAATATCCTCGGGTTCGTCCATTAATGATCTGATTGAAAATAAAGGGCTCGAATATCAGAATTTCAGAGCGTCCGAGGAAAAATTTCCCAAAACGGAAGACATAAATCAATATCCTCAAAACATGCTGACTATGTGGGATGAGGTAAATGCTCCTTCTGAAGTTTGCCATTTATGCAGCGTCAGCCACTTAGGTCGAATTTGAAGTTCACATATCCTTTGTTGTTGCGCTACGGTGACGACCAATACGCCTGGAGAGATTCACTGGGAAATTTTGTCCGTGAGCGATTTCTGAAATGCAAGGGGTGAGATTGTTGCTTTATGCCCCACGAAATTGCAATGATTTTGATTCCATTCAAGTTCTTCAGAAAGTCGTAGAAAGGAACGAGCGATATATCAAGATCGGACTAATTTATCGCGAGGAGAGATTATTTCAAGTACTTTATGACAAATATGGGACATTCGTCGCCACGTGAGCCGTATCATTCCTTTTTTCAAATAGAGAAGGTCGGTTTCGTAATATTTCGTTCGGAAAGTGTTTCAATTGTGTATCTATTTCTACTTTCGAAAATCGGACCAGCCTCTCCTGAGTTTCAGCAGATTGAATTTGGGTACTTATCATAATTTTAGTGAATTGAAAACCAATTGAATTAAAACACTCAAGAAGTTTTTGGTGAATATTTCCATCGTATGTAAAAAATCCCATATGAAGCGGGACATTTTCGATCAATTACAGCGATAAATTCCCGGCGGGACATTTTCGGGCTGGTAAACACCCGGTAGGTATCAAAAAATACCCGCTCGGTCCGTGTATCTATAGTAACGATTGTTAAAATGTACATTCGTCATCTTGACAGGCATAAACACTGAATTTTTAACGTCGTTGTTTTAACTCCGGAAATATTCTACAGAATCACACTCGTGCATCAAAATAAACCTGATAATTTTCCATTCAAGCATGTTGTCAGTAAAAAAACTGTATTCGGTTATTTTCATATTTTACTAAAAGAGCCCTCCTCCTTCGGAGTCGGGCTCTTTCGACAAAATATGAAAATAAACTCATGCAGTTTTTAGACAACATGCTTTCATGGAAAATTATCGGTAATTTTGAAGCACTTGTGTAATTACTCCCGAATATGGCACCCAGTCAATTGCGTAATCTGGCCGAAGATCTGTCGACAAGGAAAAATCTCCACCGTCTTAACGGATGGCTATTGTCGCACTTCTTGATGCTTATTATTTTTTCCCCGAGTGCGCCCAGAAGTCAGAGCCTTGTGCAGGCAAGTGTAAACTAATCATTTCGGGTGCCGAAGAGATCTGGGACATCTTACTGATTTTACGGCAGCGCATTTGCTATTCCAAAAAACCCCACAGTGCTACCGAATCGGTTGGTGTATTCGATCAAGATATCCCACTACTAAGATTGGTATCTAGGCAACCAAACAAATACCTATCGCACTGAGTCAGCCAGAAAATTTCGGCCCCGACTGCGGATTGAACCAGCATAGAAATCGAGCAACCTGAATTTAGGACTGCTCTGTAGAACGCACGACCACTTAATTGAAATCTGTCGAAAGATTAGCTAATTGTTATAAATAATAAATGATGAGAGGGATTAATTGATCAAGTACTACCTAATTTTCTCAAATACAGTGAAACTGAGCTTTCGATCAAAGATGAGCTGATCAGATATTGTAAACGCAAAAACGTAAGATGTAGAGATACTCAGATGTGCTGGGAAAATTAAATTATTTAGGTTGCTCTCAGCCAAGGTCGAAACTTTCAGTGTACATGGAAATTACCTAATTTTGAAGTCCTGCTATTTTGCGAGTGTAATTGTCATTTCAACATTTTCACGTCGACCTTTTCAAATACATTTCTCTTTTTCCTTATCTCTCTATGTAATCAACCAGTAATTGGTATTCCAAACATGACTGGGACCAATGTATTACGGGTTGGATATCGGACATTCATTACTTAGAAAGTCGGACCTTTTATTACACGAGGCGCCCGACCTACGGGGATGGGTATGTTGATAGCGCACTATATGATACTAATTTATTCGTACTGCTTGAGGAAGCTATTGTGTAGCGCAACACGTGTCGCTGTTTGTAAACCTATTCTCAGTGAGAATCGTACAGAAAACTGTGATATTTTTTTCAAAAAGAATTTTTAAGTATTGGCCAGTTCAATTCAATGCCTCTTAGACTATTGGCCTCTGATTTCTTTCGACCTGTCTTGTTTGTAGACTGGAGATCAAAAGGTTATTTTGTATTGGACCCCAACAAATCCGTATACTATTCGTTTATTCCGATTGAATGATTCTTGTTTTTGAATTGAAAATCAAATAGACCTTTTTCAATTGAGTTTTAGCAATTTTTACTGAAATATTGGAATGGAAACACATATTTTTGATATTATTGTTCATATTCGCAAGCTTTTTTATCATTCATTTCGCTAATTGAAATATTATCACGTCTCAATGCACCATGGCTAACGATTGTATACATTCATTAAATAATACGCAATGTTTTTCAGAGAATATTCAATTCGATAAATACTGATGGAGATATTCAAACGATTGAACTTTATTATTCATCAACTCGAACTATGATGGAAAGCCATTAGTGGGATTTTTAATTAAAATTCGAATTCGAAACATTAATTGAATACCATTTTTTATTTCGTACTCTCAAATATGATTCTGTAATTACCACTGAACTGATAAATTTCCATATCAGTTGATCAATCATTCAATATCGTAGAAAGTTCGGTTTCGCCATATTAATTGGAATCAATCGCAAATAACTATTGATGATTTCAGGCGCTTCTTTGAGGGAATACCCGACTAGTATTTTTTCAATAGAACAAACCACTTTTTCATTTTCAAAATTGAAGAAATCTGCTTTTGTCATGATGTCCGAGGAAAAATGCATATCTATGAGTTCACAGGATGCAAATCGCACCTGGCTACCCCACATCAATAGACAAAATGTTATGTCAATTATAGCTTTTTGACAGATGGTGCAGAAATAATCCGAGATGTTAAAGTTTTGAGAAAATAATTGAAATTATTTAACATTGCCGAAGTCATTTAAGATATTTCCATGATATTTGGTAAGCATGTTGATAAAAGTTTATATTTTTCAATAAAAATTGATTTTCAATCTCATGGTAATGGTGATAGCTTCATAAAGAATACTCCTCATCTAAGTGAAAAAATAGAACGAATTGAAATACAAGCTGAAGACATGCTGGTGAGAAATTTTTGAAGTCAAAATTAGAGAATGATGGGACATTAATCATTATAACGAAGTCTTATGTAGATGCTTTATTGGATATCTTGAAACTATGTACAGAAAAAACATATTCAAAAATGATTTTCATCAACAAGAATTTGGGATGACTAAGGGTTCACCACTTTCATATGAAGTATGGTGGAGATATGTTAACGATGTTTTGATTATATACAGTCATGGTCGTAATAAAAAAAAAATGTAGTATATATTTATGATAGAATGAAGATTGTTCGCAAATTATTACAAAAAAACGATGGAGAGAGTGACTTTCTAAAATCAGAATTGAAAGAAAATAGATATCTAGACATTTTTATAGAAAGACCATCGACAGACAGAAATTGAAAATCGAAACTCATCCTACAGCGAAGACATACAATCTTTATAAAATACACAAACTGCCACAAACATTTTACCTTATGTCCCTCGATTTTTTGAAAAGATAAAATGGATCGGCACCAGATATAATATTAGAACAACAATCATGCCAACAAATACCTTACGTTCAATACTGACACATACTGAACCAAATAACGTACAAAAAATTGTATTAATCAAAATCCTTCTTTGTGTGGTCGAAAAAATATCGGTGAAACGTAAAGAAGTGCGAAAGAGTGAACACAAGATGTAAATCAGGACCATCGGTTCTACATTACCAGAGCACATGCTTACTGCTGATGGAGATAACAGAGTAGAATGGACTGATACTGAAATGATGGCGAGAAAATGGCAGGAAAATTGCATCCTTATGAGTTCACTTGATATAAATTTCACTTGGCTACCCCTCCTGAAGGACAAAATGGTATCTCAATCTCAGATCTTTGACTGGTTATCAATAACGGATATTGAAGAAAAAGAATTTATGAATAAGGTGTCGATGATTATTTTCATCTTCAGATCAGGTTTGGTAATATTTTTTGAAAGACACACTTGAGTTATACGAGAAGTTGCTGACTAATTGGAAGTGTTCTATTCAAATGGAACTGTTTCTCGCAACTTTTCGGGGTAGATCAGGAGTTTGCTCTTCTTCCCTTGTAAAGATTCCAACTTCCAAATTGTGGGAGGTGAAAAATATAGTAAATCATGAAGAAAGGATTCATTCACGACAAAATGATGTATAACGAAGAGAACTGATAGAGATATAAAATGTAATGACGAAGCTAAGCCAAGCTGTCATTTCATCTACAGCAAGCACAACTGAAGAAATCTCAATCCAGTGGACATACTGAATAATAAATGTTATTCACTGGAGAAATTTTTATTTCAATATACTAAATGATGAATTGTCAAATCTTATACATTTCGTAAAAAAAGCCTTAGCAAGAGAAACTGTCTTTGTTTCGGTAAGTTTGACAGGCCATTCCTTCCATTGTTCGATATAGTGTAGCAGAACAAGAATGTTTACAACTCAATTTTTTTAGCAGTTTGAGGTTTTCGAGAACATTATCAGTTTGAAGTTGATCTGATCGTTTCATCTCAACTGCGTTTTCGTCTAATTGTTAATTTTATTTGATTTCTATATTAGAAAAAGCATCTCAAATCAGTCTTATATTTAGTTCATATCAATAACTATAATTTCACATAGGTACCACAAGAATGAATGTATTATTCTACAAACATCAGCTACTGATCGAAAATAAACTTTTTTAATACAACTTGGAATCCTAAAGCGATTCGTTTCAAGCGGTAAATGAGGAGACTGAATTCCGTCACGATCTCAAGGGAAATCTTTCCCATCAAATACAGCTGGAGCTATTGCTTGCGAATAGTTTATTCGAATCCTGTCCATGAATTTCGAATCCAAGAGAATTATGACGATGAGAAAAAGTATATTTGATGGCGGGCTTTGCGGAAATAATAATTTGAAACATATTTTGCTCTACAAATATAAGTATCAATGGCCCAGAAAATCATTTGGGGATACTTGAAGATAAATATCCCACGAAGAATTGCCTTTGAAGTATACGTATTCCTCTTGAGATTTCGAATGTTGGATGATACTGGCATTCGGATCCTGATGCATTATTCGTTTCGAGTATATTTTGTTTCGATTCAAATTGAGTATTGGTCTGGTTCATTCCACTTATACAGGATTGCTCAATGACTGCTGAATAAAAATTCAGCGTATTTCTTGAGATCCTGGTTTCCTAGCATCCTTGAATCCATTTCGAACTCTCAAAATATATAATACATTCCAAGTGGCGATATTAGTAGTAGCAGCATACTGCATAGAAGTGATTGAAAACGATAATATAAAAGTAATTCATGATAATCATATAAATTATCATGATATCACGTTTGCAGCGTGAATACTTCCATAATATTCTCTGATACTGAAAATACCCGATGTTTTTATCAGCAATCCGTTCACGCCTTCGCAACTCCAAGTCAGATTCGAAGTTCTTCCTATTTGAATATAAGCATAGGAGTTCGAAAAGAATATGTGTTATACCAGAATAATGATAGTCGTAAAAGTTTTCTCTGAAAAAGTCCACGGCTATTCGAACTGAATACATGTAAAGTTCATAATTGTTATAGAGACTGTCGCAGACTAAATCAGCCATATCAAAACTTGATATTTCTAGACTTCATGACTGACAAAAAATCTGAGATTGCCCGAAGCATCATTGCGAATATTCAATTGATTTCAATAGAATCGAATCCTTTCTCAAGACATATGATCATGCATCTTTCGAAACTTCAAAAATATAACATAAAAATGTTTCAGATGACAGATCAAATGACTGATGTCTCTAGCCATGAAAAACGCGTATTTTTAGTTGGACATTTCGATCCTCCACCATTTTATTGAAACGAAACAACCTTAATGTACTATGTCAGACCCCCATAACATACTGTCGATCTCATATAAGTTGAACGCAATATGTGTATCGAGAATGTTGACCGATTTTCATAATAGACCTGAGAATTCCATTAACATAACTCCCATTTGAGATTGCTGCCTTGAAGCGGTTCTCATTTTAGCAAAGTATCCTCATCGAAATTGTCTGAATGCGAAATCGATGAAGGGTTGAATAGCCGTGTATTCTCTGTAGTAGTAGAAACAAAATATCATCTGAAACTATAGCTGAATATTCAGTTCGAACAGAAAATTTTCAAGTGATTTTATCACTTCTCTTTCGAAGCAATACAATTTCTACTCATCACTCTATATGGTTTCTTCATTTTCTTTTTCAGGCTGATGAAATGCACGTTTCAGGCTAAATGGATCCTAGACAATTCGATCAATCAAGAATTTGATTGATATGATGTATCCATGAATTGATGTTGGGAAAGACCCCGAAGGAATTGTTCAACCGAATTGGTTTATTCCCATGTATTATACTGATTGTCAGGCGTGTTTTTCGAGCAATCCTCAACGGAGTGAAGAATTGCTGATTTCGAAATGTGTTTTTGTTTACTAGAGGGTTCCTAGATACAAAGGGAATAGATAGCTGTATTCAAGAGACACAATTCATTTGGTCTTGAAGATATACTGTAATTTTTCCCAAATATACATTTATTGAAAAGATCGAAAACATGTCCTCTCAATGTAGAAATGATCAAACACTCTCACGAGAACACTCAGAAGGCATAGCCTTCTGTGGACAAGGAAGAACTGATTATCTTGGGTGACGAAAAGCTCTAGGACGTTTTATCCATTTTTACGGTAGCTCATCTGCTATTTCAACTGTAGGGAAACCCATAAAAACCAACCGTGCAACCGGGTCGGTTGGTGTTTTCGATCAAGATATCCTACCATTCTTTGAGATTTTGTCTCATTAGTATTGAAATGAATATCACTATTCCACTGATATGATACCCCAGTGGGTGAGTGATCCCATTATCAATTCGAAGGTTCACAAAATTATTACACAAAATGTCTTGATGATGACTCCAGCATTAGAGTCAAAACGTCAATCAGCTCAACATTCTGTACCCGGTAGGATTATTTTATATATTCCAGCATCCGTAAAAAACATTAATTTCAGCACTTCAACCATGTCAAACCTCTGTTTGGCTTCATTTGGTAAAGGACCATTTATGACCGCTCTGGTACTCAATTTCAGTGAAGCATGATGTCTGTATTGATGGAATTTCTAGCGTCAGAATTCCTCTCCCATTTGGCTTTTTAAGAGCTGGCCAAATGGTTTCGGTCCAAGGAAATAGCTGTTGAATATGCCCACATTGGGAATACTCGATTATATTGTACAATTCTCAAAATCTTGTAATGCTGCTAGGCTGTCGTATAGGAAATAAATACTTATACCGTGGCTGCCTTCACTGAGGCATTTCCGAAACGAGTAATAATGCTTGAAAGGTTTCCAGGATGGTTTCAATATTCCTTTTACTTCCACTTCGATCCCAATTCTCATTGGAAACATCAGCATATTCTTCTCACCCAATTGTGGCTCACTTGATGATCAAATCTGGCAATCATTCCATACTCAACCAAATTTCTGCCTAATTGGTATAATATCTTAGAGTTGGAGTATGGATATGGAAATAATCTTCATTCATCCATACAGATAACGTAATTTATTCTCAGATATTTGGGGAATCCTAAAGGCCGCTTTCTTCATCACATAGTATGTAATTCCTTGCTTATTTTACTATTTGACTTGTGCAGATGATTTTTTTTTAATAGCAATAACATTCTTGAATGTTGTTAAATGAAATCCTACTTTCAACAGTCACTTCTCAAGTTTATAGAATATTTCGAAAGATTATATCAACTATAAAAATCTACGTCATGATTAATTTTTCCGAATCCATTTTTGTAATCATCCGAGACGATTGTTCATATTACGCATCTGTTGCCTCAGAAAACAGTAATTGAACTCGCTGTGCATTTGCTAGTAGTAGAAACGAGAATCGATATGTCTCAAATTTAATATGGCCACTAAATGATTTCTTCGGAAATATTCCAGCTCGTGCTGGAAATTTCGCCTCGAAACTTATTAAAACGCCATTTATCTGTACGTTTCATGCCACTTGTAACAGATTGAAACCGGTGTTATTGCGAGTTAAGAGAGCTCTGGACGCGCGTAGTGGAGTTCCAAAGATGTTCCTTGCCGTTAACATGGGTGATAAAAAAATGCGATAGCAAATCCCTGTCACCGAATACGACCGTTCACAGAGTTCATTCCACATTGCAGCTAAGACGGGATAATTCTACATTTATGTTGCTTTGTTCGCGGAATACGTGCTCGATGTTCAGCTGAAAGTTATAATAGGAGCACTTTTTCTAAAATATTTTATTCGCAGTTGAATCTTCCAAGGTGTGAAAGGCTTTGTGATTCATTGACTGGAACAGAAATATTGTTTTAGTCAAGCTGATGTAGAAAGACAAAACCATATTGATTCTTAGTTGGCACAAGTTTCGACTTTCTGAGGGCTGCGGTTCCTAGTTCAATGACTGCTGATTAACGAAACGATAAGTTTCCTTTCATCAAGGACTGAATATGTAGCATACATGGGTAGGTACTATACTCTAGACAACGTTTTTGTTCGAAACTTTTAGGAAATCTAATAGGGAATCGCTGGTCAGGCAGGTTGGAAGATTATTTGACATTTTCAGTTATTGACAAGGCAAATGAAACCTTGGACAGTTGGACACTCTTCCAAAATGTGTTTGACTGCCAATAAGATTCAGCACTGATGAACATTCATGTCGTGGTAGACCCAATACTGAATATGATGACGATGAAGTAACTGTGCCCATATCAGTTCAATCTCTTCTCTTCAAGTTGTGATTCAATTAAAACCGTTGATTATTCCACACTTCCACCAATATTAGAATATTTTTTGTTTCGCATAAAATTAAATTTTTTTTCCATGCTTTATATTGAGATGTGCAGCTTTTTCAGTTCCTTTTCATTCTTTAATAGCCAGATGGAACCTTTGACTCAGATATTTGTATTGTAAATAGCAGGCTGTTTGAAATGCTTTGTGTTTTCAAGTCCTACCGAATAACATTCTTTCTGGCATTAGACTTGCGAAAGCGATCATTTTGATAATCAGAATGATGAACGGAGTTTATGCAAACGACACATGACGTGAAAATATGATAGTTTACACTAGTATATTTCATTAGGAAAATAGAGAAAATAGTTTTTCCGTGCAAGCACGAAACAAACACTTATGGATCGGTAATGAACGATATTTTTTTTATCTATCTGAAAACCACAGACTGTTATGAAACATTTATTTTTCCACTAAAATAATCCAAATATTGTCGGAAAACAAACGTAATTGACCCCGTTGCTAAGGGAATATACTATTAATTTGCCATTTCTAAGGAATTGTCCTTAATGCCCGTTTGTAATTATCAATGATTCAGTACAAGTTTCAGTCAATATTTTAGGATCCCAAATTCAGGACACTGAAACATTGACAAGAAGAAAATGTGTTTGCAACTCACCATGTTTCAGGATGTCACTTGAATTTTGTTTTGTATTCAAATATCAGACAAAATGGACACAGAATTTTTATTGTTAGCAGCAGCAACTCTTATTAAGTTAATAGTATTTGGGAATTATGCAAGAAAGAGAAACGTGACAAAAAAGAGAATAATAAGGCAACAGAAGACACAGACTATTATAAAAATTTCTTACGCTTATCGGAAGAGCAATTCAATCATTTGCTTTTCTTAGTGAAGAATGATATTGAGAAAGAGCCCTCTGTAATGCAAGAAACTATTTCTGCCAGCAGCAGGTTGGTTTTTAGAAATCGTTTAAACTATGCCCCTTTTTGTTTATACATGAGACCACGACATTCTTATTAGCTAACTGAAATAGCTCAAACGAAAAACTCAAAAACTGAGTATCAACCTGTATTTTCCACCAACTGTGATTAAATAATAAGTAATATTACAACAATCTCTTAATAAACGTTGGTAATGTACACAGAATTGTGTTTTAATTCTGTCGTTATGTAGCAGAAGTAGAACAAAAGTGTCACCACCATCATCAAAAATAAAAAATTAATAACCTTAAAATAAATTTCACCCTATATTTTTGCCCCAAGTTGTCATTTGATTGATAGAAAATAGGACTGGTTCTATAACATATTTTCTGTCGATTTAAATTGAACAAAAATAGGACAAGTTTCGTCAATTTCAAAATTGACTGGAAAATTGATTATAAATGTGTATGTATTTATCATTCTTTTAGGATCCTAAACTATCGACTAAAACTTGTACTGAATCATTGATAATTACAAACGGGCATAACATATTGTAAAAGGTATAATGAAAAAATCGTTTCGTTAGTGATAGGGATACTACAACCAAAATCTAGATATCTACTCTTTTCTGTTGAGTCTTCCTCGGTTCCATGGAAAACATAAATATTGGAGAATCTGAACAATATTAATTTCCTGAACATATGCTATATTACATGAAAATTAGCCATCGTATCAAACAGTTCTCCACAGAAGAAATTCTTTCATATGTTTTTGGTGATACAAGTTCCGGAGTAAATTTTCAATTGTTGAGATTGGTACTCTTGCAGGCCAATTTTCGGCTCATTAGCCCATCATGGGTGCAAGGTATATCACAACCATCAACTGAGAAGTCGTTGGTTTCCCAAAATAAAAATACAATCCGGCCTCCATATCAAACCTGGATAATGCCTGAATATAGTTTGGTTGCTCAATCGTTTATTTTTCCTCTAATTCAGCTCGCGAACTGTAACTCTTTCGATTATTCTAGAATAGAACGTTTTGGCTTTATCAGAATTCAACATTAGCTCTGATATGGACATTGGTGCAGATTTATTCATGGGTCCATAGGTGAATCGACATCAAAGGAAACAATGAGTCCTTGTGAGTGATCGCCCTGTTTTTGATCTTCCAACAAAGCAGGCACGCATTCCCCATTGCAGTGCAAGATTCCACGAATAGTTAGGTAATCCTTCGTATAGCCACTATAATGAGAGCTTCACACTACATTCAGAATATGAAGTATGTGTTCAACGGTTTCCAATACACACTCGCTCAAATATCATTTTTGTTTGCTTTCTGATTCAGAGATCATATATGAATGACGCGTTAAAAAGGGTAATTGCAAACATTGAAAAAAAGGTAATTTTAATGATGAAAAAATGTCATTTTATAATTTTTCCTCAAAATCAAACAGCTAAAACTTGATTGATTCAACGATTTCATGAAATGCTATTGACTTTGTTTTGAATGCTCATCTCATTATTCACAAGGCGTATTTTTAATTACGTTTTGAAGGATTTTACCAATAACATCCAATCCAAAAATGAAATCATTCTATGAATATTGTTCTCTGTGAAAATGAGCATAATTTTCTCTTCTGTTTCGATATTTCTTGTCCTCTTCCTTCCATTTCGAAATGGGACGAAATGCGGTTGAAGCCCGATATATACGAGCTTCATTTCAAACTCCATCATCCTAGAAGAACTTGGGGCATTCGAGAAAATCAAACTGATTAACTTAAAAGATTTCGACGAAGATAACTGACGACATCATGTACTGGTGACCTAATGACTATACTTCGTTCAGAACGATCGTTGTGTTCCTTATCTCTATTATTTGTATGTTTTTCTGTTCTGTATATAGTCCCATTGTTCTGATTCGTATTCACCAATCTGTTCGTAAAGATGTATTGTTTTTGTTTCCAATACCGTTTCAGTGAAATATAATAATAATAATAATAAAAATAAATGGTTTTTATTGACTGAATAATAAACAGGTTTACAGTTGAGTATTAAATAAAATAAAACATCTATAAAATCAGCCAAAAGGCAGAGTTCAAGGCTGGTCCGAAGAAAAGACTTGTTCTTCCACTCAACCACAAATATCACGGTTTTGAGACATATGAAAGTTTTTCTGGTCACTTCTGAAAAAAAAAAAGTTTTGGTGTGTTCTGACTGCATCATTGCTAATTCAAAAAAAAGAACGGTTACAATAAACTGTGATTTTGTTATCGAGAAATCGATTTTAAACCCTAACTTTCCAAAACTTGCTCAAATTTTATCCTATGAATGTCATATAGTTTTGTCGAAAAAAATAACCTTTTCAATGTAATCAGTCATATTTTCATCACGCAAAAGTGGGAATAAAACATTAACCATGCAATTATGAATGAAGGAGTATATCTTGCTTCGTGTTTAGGAAATGTAATCCCGGAGTTCGGGAACCCGGGATTCCGGAAGAAAAATCCTGCCGGGATTGTGAAAAGTCAATCCCGGGATTTTCGGGATCTGAAATGAATATATTTTCTCTATAAAAATTATTATTATTGAGATCTGACAACATGGAAGCCACCCCAGCAACAAAAAACAGATCATATGTCAGTCAGAAGATAGAACAGGTTCGTATTTATCTAGTGCGTAGTCACATACGTCAACCTAAATAAATTTTTTGAAATCGAAATATTGACAATTGGCAATAACTTCATAACATATGAATTGCTATTCCATTCTATTTATGTTTCGTATGAAACCACTTTTCTGCACAGAGTTTCAACAGTTTTTTCAATCGGACTTTCAATTAGCTCTAAATTGATTCTCCGAAACCGTTTTTCCAATCAGAGTTGATTGACAGTCTGAATCTAGGTCTGAGAAATAATGACACGTCTGAACAACACCAAATCAAAGTCTCGCAGCAGGGAAGGATACTTCGTCTATTGTCGCATCGCCTTTGAGAATGTTGCAGATGGAACATCAGACCCGAAAACTTGCGGACTACGGCTCAGAAACCCGAAAACTTCTGACAATTCATCAGTTGCCGGCCGTTAAAGTCTACAATCTTTTATAAATCAGTCTTGATATATTCCTACGAGTACAGTAGTCAGGGTTGCCTGATATTATATAGAAGTGTGGTGTAATAGACCCAAAACTGTGAAGGTTTTTCCGGAGACTTGGGAGAATGATTACAAATCTTCCACGAAGAAAAAAATCCTATGACCTATCCTGAAAAAAATTTGCCCCTTTTGTAATCTTCTCCGAAATGCCAAAGCAGACGTCGATAAAAACACCACCAAACTAATAACACTGCATAAATTCGAATTTTTTTAACAACGGACTGATGACTGTATTAAATTTTTGGTGGGTCATTTAATTAACCACGGGATTCTAAGCTGCTTATCGTGATCCACTGAATAATCCAATATTTCGTTCGTCCTGGAATGGAGCTTTTTATGTTCATCGGAGGGTGAGTGCGGTGACAAGTTCATTACCTTGTAATTGGTTTTCGAGCTTTATGCTAATTCAATGGAATTCGCCGATGGCAATATGCCTCTTCGAATGAATTGCAAATTCCGATCCGATAAAAGTGTTGTTAGATTTTGGCGAAGTTTCCTTTGCAGCATCGTTATGAAGCATCAATAGTCGGTTCTAACGAACAAGGCTTGTCAATTTTGCAATATCATAATGCAGCTGTTGTGCTTCTCTACCGCTCCATCATGCAGAATGCTTATAGTCCGAGAGCCTGTAACAAAAACTGCAGTAGTTTTGATTTGACGTAGCGTTGAAGATATTATACATGAGAACATCTAGCGACGGACCCGCTAATGAACCACTGCTGAATTCCTCTGCTATATTGAAGTAAGACCTGACGTTGATTTTTAGAATATAATTAATCAAATTCATGTACAAAACCCACCTTCATGACCACTTACCACGTTCCATAACTATTATGTTTCTGGTGGTTTCCTTTCACTCTTTGAAGAAATTTAGCTCAAGTTTTCAAATTTCAGGAAATGGAATATGTATGATAATTCAACATCCACCTTCACTAGATAATACTTGGGACTTATTTGGGACAGCAACAAAAGCGAAAGTGTACTCTTATAAAAATATATTTCCAATATTTCGAGAAATGGTTATTGTCATTATCAGGGAGCTACAAAAAGTAGTACTAATGAGTGAAAAAATTAACGAAAACTCCCATTTTTCTCGTACTCACATTGTTAGTGAGGATAGTCGCTGAATGAAATCGAAAAAATGAGTCAGATGACAGATAGTACAAAACATTAAAAAAATTAAAAAACAATGATACGTATAAGTACAACATTTATACGAATTAGAAACTATTATTGTCAGAATCGGTGTTGTGTGGAACACTATGTTAACTAATATTCATTCACTCATTAGTATTTATTTTTGTAGCTTTGATTCAAATATTTAGGATTCATGTTGGACAAGCATTTATCAATGAATAACCATTTTAATTACATACAGAAAAAAATTTTGAAGAAATTATATTTTTTTACTAGAGTGTCCCAACACTTAACTATGCAATCACGAATAACAGTATATAAGACAATTATACAACCACATTTCGAATATTGTCCCACACTTCTATACATCACCGATTTAAACAAAATGAGAGCACTACAGAAACTACAGAATCGCGCAATGAGGATTATTTTGAGATGTGACAGGAGTACCCCAATATCTTTAATGTTAAATACTCTAGAATGGTTATCTATAGAAAGCAGGCTTACATATTTAACGATGGTATATATTTACAAAATGTTGCATAACCTTCTACCTTCATATTTTGATAAATTTGTAATTTTTAATAATCAAATCCACAAGTATAACACTAGAATAGGAAATAATTTGTATGTAAATAATCAAACAAAAACGTTTAACACTAAAACACCAATTTTTAAAGGATTTATCAAGTATAACAGTCTACCAGAAAGTGTAAAGTCTTCTACCAGTCTCATTCTGTTCAAAAGGAATTTATTAGATCATTTAAGAGAACATTGAGGTGATACCAAAATCAACGTGTATCTTCTGTATTTTTAATTATTGTATGAAGTGTTTATCAACAAATATTGGCAGATATTTTTTATTAATGTATTTATATGTATATTGATGTTTTAACATTATTATCTTTGTTGTATATTAGGATGTATCCTATTTTGAATAAAGTTATCATTAGCTTCCTGATGATGACATCATTTGTCAAAATATTGTGGATATACTGTTATAAGAGTACACTTTTTTTGCTGCTATCCCAATATAATTCTCAAGCTTTGATCTCAACTTGTCTGCAACGACTTTCTCTCTCCTATATATATATATATATATATAATGTAAGAAGGTTAGACGATTGTCTAAGTTAGAAGAATCCCTTTAATATTCGGGTGTGCAGTTAACAAGGAATTGGAACAAAGTGAACTCTTTATTCTGTTCAAGCTTTCGAGTCTGTATTGGCTCTTCATCAGGAATTGAATGTGAGGTTAATAATCCTTTTTAATAAAAACATGAAGGACAACATATCACAACACATCAACTTAATGGTACAAATATAATATAAAACTTTAATTAAAAGATATGAGCAATCAAACAAGTAAAAGGATGAAAATATGGGAGAAATTGTTTCTCCTAACGGGCATTGGAAACCATATTTGTAATTTTAACGGAAATGAAAAAAAAAAGGATTATTAACCTCACATTCAGTTCCTGATGAAGAGCCAATAAAGACTCGAAAGCTTGAACAGAATAAAGAGTTCACTTTGTTCCAATTCCTTGTTGACTGCACACCCGAATATTACAGGGATATATAAATATATATATATATATATATATATATATATATATATATATATATCATGCATTATTTGTTGAATGGAATCTTGTGTTCCAGAGGCAAACTGTTTTTCACAGTCAAGACATCAACTATATTGTTGTTGTAATATGTATATACATATATTGCAACAGAAACCACTCTCTTGACACGAGCTTCAGAGGTTTCAGTAGAGTTAAAAATATAGACAATGAAAGTCGTCCGGACCAATACCACTCAGATTTAGTTTTAATAATCGTAGCCAATATTTGCAAACGGAGAATCACAATTTCAAAGGATTATTGTGCATTGAGTGACAACATCCGCAAATAGAGAATATCTATTTGCTCTGCTTCGCGAAGCATATAGATTATCTGAATCAGACAATTAAATTTGACAATCGTTGATTCGTCCCATGTTCCAAGCGTATAATTGAAAATAAATAGAATCGTCGATATTCAATTAAACATTTATTTGTTGGTGAGGATTGCTGTTCTAGAGCCGAAACGAATTCGGAATGAAGATGCGTTCATCTACATCCATAAGATGAAGTTGATTTCATTAAAACAGTGCGATCATGAACAGAATATTTTATCCACAATTTCAGGCCTATTCAGTTTATGAAGGACTATAATTAATATGTGGGTGTGGAGCGGAAATTGTACTTATAACAGACACGGGTACCAGAAAGTGAAAGAATATTAATGAGTTTCATATTCACACGGTGTTCTGATACTAGGTAGTCGATGAATATGTGATCACGGAAATGAGTCATTCATTGTGGGAAACGTGAAAATTGAGGGACTATCCATAGAGAAGTCCGCCAACCTACTAATAACATGTAATTTTTTCGTCAATGATGGAAAATGCCAATCTTTGTAATATCTTGGACTCTCACCTCAACTGCATAATTTCAGTGCAGGCGGCAGTAAGTAGAAGTCAACCACGAAGTTGAAGAATTTATGTTCAATGTCAGTACCAGAACGTCATTCTTTCATATGCTTGAAGACAGAAATTTTTTTGTTGATACTGAATCGGCATAATGGAGCACTCCCAAGCAAGGCCTTCCAATCGTAAAGCCCTCTTCTTGTCCGAGTGACAAGGGATTGGGTGAGACAGCCATTTGGCGGTCCAAGCGTCTTTGGGGCTATGTAACTAATTCATCTTCATCCTTGTTACCGTTGACTCTGTGATATAATTTCATCTGAAGATTATAGTAGTGTCGTCCACTTTTATCATACAACCAGAATAACACCATACCCCATTTTGATTATTGTCGCTTTCAGATTTTGTGTGCAGAGTCAATTTCAGAGAACGACAAAATTTTCTCGAACCCAAAGTCGAAGAATTGTGGTTCAATTATGAGTCTCGCTGAATGGAGTTCAAATTCTAATGAGAAATAC
This sequence comes from Zygogramma bicolorata, assembly GCA_032362365.1. Taxonomy (NCBI): domain Eukaryota; kingdom Metazoa; phylum Arthropoda; class Insecta; order Coleoptera; family Chrysomelidae; genus Zygogramma; species Zygogramma bicolorata. The sequence continues at coordinate 25,966 of JAVJAQ010004390.1, read as the reverse complement.
GAGAGATTTACTGTCGCTTGGTTATTGAATATTATGTTCTCATCCTATTACAGTGCTTCAAATAATATCGAATTGATACCAGATATTTAATTTTCTTCATGTATTTACTTCATTTCTAAGTTTTTCTCTTAAAATGTCATATATATTCCTGCCGTTGCGTAAGGAAGAATTGATTCTCACATAGGTACATGTAGTTATTCATACATAGGAATGGTCCTGTTTCGATTCCTGTAATGGAAATAATTCTTGATTGAATGGAAAGCATTTGTGATTTACGATTGTTTGATAACCAAAACTAGATTGTTATCTACACATTTCCTCATTCATTGATCGTGCCTTGCTGAAAAACATTAACAATTCATACAGAAAATCAGAACTGAAGTCGATATTTCGAATTGAAAGGTGTTCATTAACATAAAATATAAAAAATCACCATCGTCAGAAAAACTAGTCATATCGACTGGAAGGATATGTTTCTCCAAACGTCATGAATGTATGTATGACTGACATATCCCTTTACTAAAATGGCGCCTCAATTTTATAATAACAGATTAACATTCTCTGTCTAGCCAGCATAACTGAACATTCAAATAAAAAGTTCAAAAAAAATATATGAATATAAAAAATCTAAGATCAATTCGATATCACAAGAATTTTCAATACTCGCGTGCGAAATAAAATCATGCTCCCAACAGAAATCACTGTTTTTGTCATTATAAATCTTCATTTTCTTTTTGGTTTTTTGCATATGAACTTTTCGTACCGAGTGAAGAGACATTTTTGTTTTTCCCTCATAGGGCACTTCTGGTTAATGTTCCGTAGTAACCTTGTGGGAAGTTTTCGTTGTGCGTTAGTATTTTACGTAAAAAATGTATCTACGTGTCACCTCACGATTAGGAAATGGAATTTATGATTTCAAGAAATGATTTCAATTCCGAACCAAACAGTGTTTATATCGTATTTTTGGCAACATTCCAATTTTTTTCGTTGGAGATACATACCATTGTGAAAAAGCAGCATTTTATATGAGATGAAAAAATATTGTAGTTCTTTTAATGATACTATGTTTCACGAGAATGCGAACAAGTTTCAATCTCATACACTGATAATGTAATGAAAATCGACAGATATATGATCAAATCACGAATGGTTGGAAAAAAGGTTAATATCTATATTATCCGAATATTGGAATTTATAAGCGATGAAAAATAAAATGATGAAGTATTGTCGTATCAAGAGTGACTGTTGATCTACACCAACTTTGCCTCTATCGTCAAACGGAAGTAAATCTAATTTCTCCCGGCACTTTTTCTTTGAACTCCATCAGAAGAATTAAAACCAAGTGTTAGGAACAATATTTCAATTATCTCTTGACAGGCAGAGCTTCGTCTTACATCAAACAGCTTTTTTTTATTGGACTGATGAAATTAAAACTTTCATCTCTTGGGTTAATTACAATTGTGATGGAAGAGGAAACCAGGTGGAAGATGGAATTCCTTTTGTACGGTTCATGTATAAATACTTGACTTTTGGCATGCAAAACAATCATATCAGTAAAACACATTTTCTCATACATACGCTAGTGTTGATCAGGCGTGTATCTTACCTCCTATCAGGAGATGTGGGGTTAATCCCTCTTCGAACGTTTATTTATATGTATCTATAAAACAATTATCAATTCGATGTGATGCTTTTTTTTCTCCATGAAATTTACAGCTGAAGAAAAACGTGTTTATGCCTTATTTACTTTCCACCACTCAAATCATCGAATATTTCATAAAGAAGAAGTAGATCTGGACCTACTGTTCAGAAAATGTTCTTCTCCAAAAAATTATTTTTTAAAATGCACTCAGAATGAAAAAGCAACGATGGATTTTAAAAATCACATTCATTTTTTCCACGACTCATCGATTTTGTTTGTCATACAGAACCAACCAAAAAGCTGGAGGTACTCTGGACAAGGTAGAAACGTCAACAACTAATGAAATTCATACAGGAAGTCTGAGTGCTGGAAAGCGGAATAGAAGTTTCATTACTGAAAAGGTCAATTCACCAAGTTAAAACGCAGAAACTTTCTTTAAGTATTGTGATTGTGCTGAAGAAGTGTTCGAGATGCTCGCAAAAAAATAATAACACTTTTTTTATGGAACTTCATTTACACAAAATATCTGTATGTACAGTATTTACAGTGCGGGTATTGTTAGATTCATCGAAACTACAACTAAGAGAAAGATAGTGCTAGGCATTAGTAGAGTTCTAATATTTAAATATTCCGTTATCGTATTTTTATCAAGGGGGGGGGGCGGGGGGGCGGGCGGGGGCGGACGCCCCCTCCGCCGGGCCCCCGGCAGAGAAGGAGGAGAGGGGGGGGGGCGTCATACTCCTCCCGAGGGTAGAAAGGGGGGGACCGAAAAGACCGGAGAAAAGGAGAAACTATTCTATTGTTATGTAGGTATTATTCTTTAGCGATTAGGTCTCAACACTCGAATATAACTTACCAACCCGGAATTCTGTTCTGGATTATAATATATCATCATCCAAATAATGGTAATCTTGTTCATTGATATGCTCGAAACAATTTCACCATTCACAATGAATAATTTTCAGTGGATGTGTTCTTGAAGGCCACCTTATTGCTTTCTAAATAATATTTTCACGAAGCTATATTCCCACTGAGGGTTTTCTCTGGAATCATTTGTTCATGAGTGTATACGCTGTCGCGAAGCTGCAACAAATGTTATTGGTATATGCCTTGCAAAAACGCATTAGTACAAGAGTTGCTGACGCACGTTTCATAAAGTGTTTTATGCACGTTGAAATTTTGCTATAATGCATCTCTTGGGTACATACAAAGGTGGGTAAGTGTTGGCTAGACCTACCTCGGGACACAAGGCACTTCGCATAGAGGACAGGTGCAAAAAAATATGGTTCGAATGAAGTGTTTTATTCAGAAGCCAACAATCTTCAATGTGAAAATGAGGTGATTTTACAGTGAATTATAATTGAGGCAGACATGAAAATGAAACGAATCAAAAGTTGTTCTTTTTTGAATATTGAATGGAGTATTTTATTCAGAAGCCAACATTCTTCAATTTATTATAAATGAGCACGTGGGCAGTCAGTCCTAGCGTTTCGATTGGTCGGCTGTGATATCGAAGAACGCACAGAGTTGTATTAGGCTCTCACAGTCTAGTAATACTGAATAGTATTAAGCTGGATACGGACAATGAGCGATATAATATTATATGATATATATTATAGCTCACATATTTTAAAAATATCGCTCTGCATTAAAAAGTGCAGGTCGTCGCGCATTGATACTATAATATATATCTTTATCCCGGCGAGGCCGGGCGATATATTCTATGACTAAAGGAATATGCTTTTGGATTTTCCCCCTCTTTGCTGAGATATGATGTATACATATTGTATTATCGCTCATCGTCCGTAGCCGGCTCTAAAACATATCGTTTGAAATGCAAGTGTTTTTTCAGTCGAAACGTCCAGCACAGATACGGATGAGTTTGATAACAATGTCGTATCGAATGAAGAGGACACGGGAAAAACGATGTAACTATGTCCAAAAATCATAAATATTTAGGAAAGCGTTTTTCAATTATGATTCGGGTTATTAGCAATTCACTCATGATTCTTTGCTAGTAAGAAAAACTAATATGTTCTCTTATGCACAGAGGCTTATTGCTACCAGTACTACCTTTCAGAAGATATCCCTCGAAATTCAAAATATTCCATCGTTTTTCCCGAGTATACGATTTTTAAAATTCAAGTTTTCTATGTAACAGTTATCGATATTTCCATCCATTGGATTGTTATCATTTTCCCCGTGTGCTCTTCAAATACTAATAGTCCTCCTCGTATAGAATAAAGAAAAGGCATTTGAGGCATTCTATAGAAAAACCTCTTTCCAGTAGTTCCAAGTCCTGCCCTGTTCGACCCATCACGTGTATGTGTTAACGTGAATGATACACTCCAGTCTCTCAAAATAAGAGAGTATTGCCGTCTATCGTAGGCAACATTCATTTTCATATTTGCTGATATTTAAACCCCACAAGTGTCTCATTTTTTTGTGATTATTTTAAATTTTTTTTTGTTGAAGACGCTGTGAGTGAAATACTTCATTTTATGTGGGGAAAAACTTTGTTTTTGTTCTCTACATTCAAACCCCTTTGAGAGTGTCTGCCTCATTTATAATTCATTGTGAAATAACCCCAATTTTACATTAAAGATAGTTCGCTTCTGAATAAAACACTTCATTTAATATAGAATAAAGAAAAACTTTGGATAATCATTTTTTCATGTTTTCCTCCTTAGAAGTGTCCCGCCCTTTTTTTTCCTCGATTTTACGTTGAAGATTGTTGGTTCCTGAATGAAACACTTCATGTAGTGTAGAAAAAAGAACAACTTTGGATCCTTTTTTTCCATATCAACCCCCTTGAAAGTATCTGCCTTATTCATTATCAAATGTCAAATTACCTCAATTTTACATCAAACATTGTTGGCTTCTGAATCAAACACTTCATTTAGTACAGAGAGAAGAACAACTTTGGATTCTTTTTTTCCATGTTAACCCCCTTGAAAGTGTCTGCCTCATTATTAAATGTAAAATTGCCCTAATTTTACATTAAAAATTGATGGCTTCTGTATAGAACACTTCATTTGCTCATATTTTTCTGCACCTGTCCTCTATGCGAAGTGCCTTGTGTCCCAAGGTAGGTCTAGCCAACACTTACCCACCTTCGCATCTACCCAAGAGATGCATTATAGCAAAATTTCAAGGTGCATAAAACACTTCATGAAACGTGCATTAATAGCAGCTCTCCTAGTTAACGATCAGAAAACGAGTATTCAGGAATAAAAACACATAACTTTCGACAGATAAAAGTATACATGCTCCACTTTCCTTGAAATATCGATGAAAGCAGATTTTTCAATACGGTAAAGAAAACCTAGTAGATAACGGTAGCAAAGTGGGGAGTGAACCTGAAGGTTCATTGATGATTTTTCATCAGAAATATTAGTTATATTACTACATATATAATATTATTCTATAAATAAATTTCATGTTTTCGAAGTTTGCTATTAAATAATCAATTCAGATATTGATCTGTAAAAATCAGATACAAGTTGCATTTGTTGGGATTGATTCCTGATTCAACTGAGCAGGAATCAAACAGAATAAAAACATAGAATTCACTCATTTGAATCCTCATCGATCTTTATATTGGCTGTTTTCTGTGATAGACTGTTTATGAAAGAGTTGAACAGTAGTGTGCGTCGTGTATAATATAATCTGAAGTGTCATAAGTGTTTGATGTTGATAGCTTATAATGAAATCTCGTAAGTGACAATGTCATGATTTCTCAATAATTAGAAACCACTGACCCCGAATAATCAAATATGGCTGCGTCAGCGATTATTTTATTGGTGTAAAAAAATCATGATGATAACAAGATTAGTGAATAGTACGTCGAAAGTTTCTTCATATTCAGTATTGAAATGAGAAAATATCAATTGTATTCATTCAACGTTATTTGTTTCAAGATTAACTCTGAAAATTGAATGGAAGTGGCATGAAATGAACAATAGAACCAACGTTGAAGGAGACAATGGAGTGGAGGTTGAGTGAAGTTTGTCACATTTGGGGTTACATAAAACAAAACCCACTGATTACAAAGTTTCGAAACTCGTAGCTTTCACATTCCATTCAATGTCGCTCATGTTTTCATTTCCATTTGAAAATATTGGAGAGAATTGGTTTTTCATTAATCCACGAATCGTTTTGTTATAATTTGTTATGCATTCGTTTTGAAACAATGCCATATGGAAACCACTATGAAAATATCAAATTTCACTGCTGAACGAATTGAAATCTTTGAATTTGATGAAAAATATGTTTTCGGACGGGCTTTTCACCACATTTGATGACATCAGTGTGATTACTGAATATCCAATGAAAATATCAATCACGAATATCTCAACCACGTCATAAACACGCCATTGTAGTTTTTTTTGCGTCAAAGAGGCTGCTGTGACAGTTCTTTTATCACTGTTCGATATCTATATATAATAAATATTTCTAGAACAAGAACAATGAGGAAATTTCGGTAATCACTGAAGACGGGGGTTCTTTTCTTGAGTAACTTTTTCCGGGAGACCATTCATCGTAAATCAGTCTCCGTCACGGTATAGCAGAAAAATTCATTTTCAGAAAATTTGCCTATTATTTAACTTTCTATCATAAATTACAAGAACTTTTTCATTCGCTGAGCTTACTCTTGCCAAACTTGACTAGCTATTCAAACTATATCAGAAGTATGACATTTTTGAGAAATGTTATATTCCCTAGCACGACCCAGAAAAAGAGCACAGGCTTGGAGAACGTATTTTACTATAAGTTGGACACGTTAATGAAAACAGACTTCTTGGTGCATTGGGTGGTATTCAAATGGCTGAAATAAAAGCAGGAATATAATTTCATTCAGTATGTATTTTGGATCTTCATACGAATTCATTGGGATAGTTGGTCTAGCATTTAGGATACGGTAGTGATTTCTCAAGGACAGAGACTATCATTCTTAAAAGTGCATATTAATTTCATTCCAAAAATTTTCCAAAACTCATCAAATATTCATGGGCACCTTTCAGTTCCCATTCTGCTAAATAATATATAACTGGAAACACACTTCACCCTCGAATGTATCATGTGAACCCCTATAGAGCTTAGTTTCATGAAATGAATGAAATTGATCTCACGAGGCGAAGGATTAGTGGTAATGATTTGCGACACATTAGCACTAGGCACACGATGAATGTCAGACGAATCCTTCGAATGAAATGTACTCCGCCGAGTGGTGGCTGTTACAGGATATAGGCTGTAATCCCTTAGAATGTATCCAGAAGCACGGCATTCGAGGTTGAAATTATTATTTGATTGAATGTAATGTTCTTGTGCGGTAAAAATATTGGTTGTAGATTAATAAGGAAAGTGCTCTGAAATATTCCTGGAAATTGAAAAGTGCACGACTATCCATCAGGATTACTCCTCAGATACTTCAAAATCAATACAGGTTAATATAGAACTCAGAACTACATTGAGAAAGAATTACGTTTCAAGAGCCCACAGAAATTACTTGGATATCGTTATATGTGTGTGGCCTCTTGTTTTGAATCCGATTTCATTACCCCACAACAGATCTTTCGAAAGGTCTACCATGGCGCGAAATAAATCCTCAGTTATTCGGAATACCAGGCGAAATAATCATTATAATATATCCCAAAAATACCATGAATACTAAGAATAAGGAAATAGAAGTTGTCGTTTCTTGCTTTTATTGTCTATGGAAAGATGTTTCAATGCACATCTTTTCAAGAGTTGTTAGTGAGTTGTCGAGTCTGCTACAAACAGTTCAACTGAGCAGGAATCAAACAGAATCAAAAACATAGAATTCACTCATTTCATTCCTCATTGATCTTTACATTGGCTGTTTTCTCAGATGGTGGTAGGCACTACAAAAAAAAGAAAAACATTAGTTCCATATCTATGACTTGGAGTTCGTAAAAGAGTTGAAGTGGACAGTATTGTGCGAGATCGTGTATAATGATGTAGTGGATCTGAAGTGTCATTCGGGGCTAGTTATGTGTTGTGCATGTCTGCGAGTTAGCTCGAGCATCTAATGAAAAGGGTGGTGTTTTTTGTTGACCTGTTTCTTGTATTGTGGAGTGTTGTAATGTGGCAGTGACAGTTTCTCAATTATTAGAAACCACTAACCCCCCTTAATCACGCCGGTAAATATGGCTAGCGTCGGCCGGATTATTTCGTAGTGGGGCATTTCGTAAATAAAAACAAAAATCCACCTTGATGATAACAAGGGCTTCCTAGTTGGAATAGTACGTACGAAAGTATCTCCAGTGACTTTAGTTTTGGAAGGATTTGAAAATTTATCGGACGTTGGCTTGCTTCGAGTAAGATCGCCGCGTTCCTCAACGCAGCTCATGTGCGTTACAGGAGACTCTGGCTAATTGGCCCGAATGGGAAGTGGCAAGTCATCAAATGGAAACGAATACGAAACCAACGCTTGCAGGAGACAATGGAGTGGACGGTTGAGTGAACGTTACTGTCTACATTTCGGGGTTACATTCAACCAAGATGCAAACTAGATGTACAAAGGAATAGCTAGTAACACAATTTTTCAGGAGTTACACATCTGCTGAGATGTGAATATATGAGGTGCAGGGTTCCCTCCTAGCCAAAGTCTTACCACTCGTGTCAAATTGTCGTTAATTACCAAAATATACCGTTCATCATGTATTCCTTGAAGAAAATTACGATTATTCTTGCAAATCAATTTTCATCTTAGAGAATAAAGTGTTGGGATTCCTCTATAGACGAAGTGTAAGTAAATAGGGAAAGAATAGTGTCGTTCTGATGAAATTCAAATGCCATACTGGAAACCACTATGAAAATATCAAATTTCACTGCTGAACGAATTGAAATCTTTGAATTTGATGAAAAATATGTTTTCGGACGGGTTTTTCACCACATTTGATGACATCAGTGTGATTACTGAATATCCAATGAAAATATCAATCACGAATATCTCAACCACGTCATAAACACGCCATTGTAGTTTTTTTGCGTCAGAGAGGAAAATATATGCCTTTGAATTCGTTCAACCGCAATCCCACAACGCTCCATTCTTCAGCTTGTGTTTTATGTTGAGCTTCTGACATTGGCAATTATTCAAATGTTTGTGCCATTCGCTCATTTTGATTGGAGGGATTGAATAAGTATATAAAATTTTCCATCTAATCATGAAACGTGGCAGGAGTCATTTCCTACTGCGGCAGAGAGAAATGCTCAGGAGAAAATTATCTGCCCCATTTGGGGATGGCACCTTGACCTACCGGCCGTGAGCCTGTCATACAACCACAGCGCCAACCCGTTCGCCCGAATTTTATGTCTTCAATTATAATCAAAGTTGGTTAGCGAAACGAGGGTCGAGTGGGTGATATGTTAATATGATATGTTAATGTAGTTGATATTTAGTTTAAGTATGATTATACAGAACAGCAATGTGGGCGGGTATTACATTTTTCGAAAGTGTAATATTTTTGCTCAATGACTCATAACATATGAGCTACAAATTTCGAAAAAAAATACCTCGACAAAAATTTATCCACAATAAAAAAAATCTTGGCCATGAATCTGCAGACTCATTAGGATTTGAGAGTTGAAAACAAAATTCGTCTAGCAATGGGCAGAATTACTTCGAAATTTTAATCACCATATAATATGCTATATTGAAATCTATCAATAAACATCAAATCAAAAGCTAGCAAAAAACTTAAATGAATTTTGTTCAGAAAATTAAATTGAGGAAGGTGAAATAACCAGTGAAAGAATTGGAAATGAGTAGAAATATGTTGGAAATATTACTAAAATGTATATGAAATATGATAAACATTCGAAATAAACTTGAGTGGAGAAAAAATAAAAGATAACGTTGGCAATGGAACTTGAACAATTCAACAGAAGACTTTACCACATTGAAATAAATATTCTTCCTCACTAGGTCAAACCACCTAGTTCAAATTAATAACACTTTTTCTACTAAATAGACGGTAAACATTGGTGAATATGTGGTGCCAGAGTTTCCCGAGGAACGCAGACTGGGAGACTGTGCATAGTTGTTAGATAAGTGATAGAGAAAAAAAACTAATTTCAACTTCTCCCTGAAGCAAAGTTGGAGATAGAAACGAGAACCCCTCGAGCGCTGTTCGATCAATAAAAACATAATATGGAACAAGTTTGTCTGTTTTTGTATTAAAACCAACAAACTGATCGACCAGCTTGTATCTCGAATAGCAAAATAGCAAATAACTCCCGAGTGGCCGGTTGGGTATATAGGATTATTTTCCATTATGGGATTCAAACTTGTCTCTAATTCGACCCATCGTGAATAATCCCAACTAGTATTAAAAAGTTTTGTTTGTTTGAGTTCCCTCGATTCACATAGCTTTAGGTAATACTATTTCAGCGAAGAGAGCTAAACAGTACAATGAATCGCCGTCTGTTGAAATTGAAATAACTTGATACCACCACTGTTAGTTTAGGTTAGGACGTCGTTATGAATTTCTGCTCAGTCATCGACATTTTGGGATATGACTTTGTTGATTCAGCAACGGTTGAATTAAACGAAATGTATCATTTTTTCAACTGAAATCTCTACCATTCTCACTGTTTGGAGGTTATTAGGATCTTCAATAGGAGCAAAATCACTCCACAGGTGATGATTGGTCGAGAATATTTGATTTTGTATTGTCATTCGGAAACTGCGAATTGTGGTCGAAACAATTATATTTCACACATCGCTGTTCGTAATGAAAATTCACTAGTGGCCTACGTCAAAAAAGTGAATATTCAAAAACTGAATGATATTGATTCAATTTCCTGAGAATAATTAGGAATCGACTTCTCTTTTACTGATATTCAAACTAATTCTCAATGATCAGAAAAGGAAGAAGTTTTCTGTTTTCTGATATACAAACGCTTTATTGAAAATTCTTCTGGAAATTGGTCGAATGCAAACTTTCATTCGTGATTTTCTCCTAGTCGAGAGCATAATGCAATCACTAAATGCACGCCTGGAAAAATCTGCTTAGGTATACATTATACACGTCGACGTTCGAATCGAAATTCTGTTCCACATTTTGGAATCAAGTCATCAATATTCAAGCGAATGCAAATCCATAAATTTATGTCGGAATATAGCAGATTTGCTCGGTAGTGGGAATAAAAAGATATTTATGCATTGCTGTTCGACACTGAAGCAGCATAATATTTCATATCACGTGCATGAATTTCAAGTACACCAGTTTCACTCTGTATTTTATAGAAAAACTGAGTTTTCAATTAATTCGTTTGAATGTTCTACAATTGAGTGATGCTGCTGTCATCGCGCGACGAATGCTATGAAAGTACAGTACATGAATAATAAAATTTCCATTAGTAAAATGGGGTAGGAAATGAAAAGGTGCTAAGCTCACATTCAAAAATTTGCTCAGTTTATGGAAAAAATTTGAAATCCAGTTTCTAGATGAATGAAAACTTATTGTTTCGTTGATTGTTGTTCACCTTAATGTTGCTCAACAAAAATCAGATACTCATCGTGGAGAGCAGCTGTTATTATGGATAATTGTTTTACCTTGCTGGCACACGCTCTGTTTCTGGGCACTTGAGATTGTATTTTTGTTATTCCACTTCACGCTTTATCATAAAAGTATGTGCTTTCTCTGAATTGGAAAAATACAACCGCTCATCGGTATCAACTCAGTTCTCAGTATATTCAATCATTTATCGGAAACTTAGACATCAACCGAATATCAGCTATGACAATAACTGCCAGATATATATGTTTAGGGGTTCGAAGCAAGATGCATATATTCCTGGTGGGATGACTTTCTAAACCAGTACAATGTTAATGTTTTCGTCGAAAACGGTACACCTTCGGCTCATTTGATGGTGACATCCAGGGAAATTCACATTCCTGAAATTTGTTTACAGATAGCGCCAAGCGCAACTCTAGGCACATGACATTATGAATTCTGACGAAATTTTTCAACACTACATAATAATTGATGAAAATACACGAGTTCTTATCTAAGGATTCGCTATATTTTTTATGTTTGTCTGTTTCTGACGTAAATACAGATATTACAGATAGATGACTTTATATTTTCCATATTTGTTATGAGAAATTAATGAAGAAATCAATGATTTGTGAAATTCATAGAAAATCTCGGTGCTGAAAGTTTTCAGATAATTTGATGAGATTCTTCGAAATATTGGTATCGACGTGAGAGCTGGTGGAGTTGAACAACACAGATGGAAAAAATAGTATATCAATATAGCGTTAGGTAAGCAATATAGTGTTTACTTCGAAATGAATTGGACCCTCCATAGTCCAGATCAACCTGAATAATTTCAATACATCAGGAAGAGTTCTGTAGTGCAGGCTATTTGGCGCTATACAAGAAGACCGCATTTGAAAACACTCTCCCGAAAAATCTTTTATTCCATAATTTTGAATTTTTGTTATTGCATCCTTTGCTGGACATGTAACACCCATTGTCATCAATGTTGGAACTTGGAATAAATATGTTAAACTGGAAAATTCTGAAAAGCAATGAACAAATAACACAAATATAACTTCTACCAAAGTAAACACTGATCAACATGAACTTTGTTTTTATCAGCGTCAGAATAATCTCGCATTATATTGACCAGTTGAACTTGAGTACGCGTAAGGAATGTTCTGTACCAACCATCGGAACTTGATATAGATAAATAGATGATTGATTATTTCTTCCACAAATAATACAACAGCGTTTGATATGCATTATGAACCACTATTCAAAACAACACCTAAATTAATAACTAATCAAACGGAAAATTAATAATTGAAAGCAACGGTAGATAAACGACAAATAACTAAGAAAAATACGGTAGAGAATTGAACTGGAAACGACAAATAGCTGGTTGAAAAGAACAGTAAAATTTCGGGAAACTTCGAGACAAATTCGAATGAATTGGAATGCAAATGTCAAAAGATGACAGAATTTGATTCTTGTACCATCTACTGGAAATCGCAGTGAATTCCCTGGATATGATTCATCGTGTCTAGAGTTTTTGACGAAACAATATCGAATCGGAGATCGCACCAGGAATATATGCATCTTGATTTAGAGCAAGTGAACATCAATGTTAGAGATTTGGCAAAAATGGTATATCAAAGATCAAAAAAGGTAAGTATATTTTACTAATCGAAGATTCGCAGGAGATCAGCGGAGACTACAATTTCTGTCTGAGATCGGTAGTGCTCAATGTTTGTGATGATTTAGCGTTTTTTTTCACGAACCTAGCATTTTTCCTACAATGCCAATGAATTACTATCCACCTGATAAGTGAAAGTTGAAAGTGACATTTATATAATCGTGCCACTATTTTTAAATTTCCAAATTGCATTGATTATCGAAAATCAATGTGACTCTCAGAGACGTTTCCATGACACCACTTCGCTTCATTAACAAACATAATTAGTTATAGAATTCAGCATTTTATATCATGAAGACGTTGGTAGGTATCGACGCCCTAGCAGTAAAAAAGACTTACAGTTTTGACAACAGAACAACAAAAATCTCATTTCTCCAGTTTACAGTTCAGAAAGCTTGGGTACAGTAGGAAAACTATAGCAGGACAAATTGTTTTGCGAAAACATGTATTCGGGAAACAACCGGTAATAATGAATTATATTGCAAACCAAATCATCTTCTGTTTCAATTCATTTAGGTCACGTCAAACTTTTCCTCCGTTTGACGTTATCGTGGCCTATTTCCTCTTTGTTGTGTTTCAGCAGGAGAATGGAGAGATAAACCAAACTTCACTCGGAAGTCAACTTCCTGAGCAAGGTGAATTCATATACTACATCAAAATCAAACTTTGCTTCAATTTCGAAAGTTCTTTCGAGAACTTCGCAAACTTAGTCAACCGCCAACGCCGAAGCTGATATGAAATATTCGCAAGACCTTGCGGAAATCGTATCTTTGCACCTTTTTCTCAAAAAAGAGAAGAAATTCATTGAGATGCAATGGGTGTGATTTTTCATTACGATGCAGATTTTTATTCAATTGGAAAATCGGCATTTTCAATATACCTATCTATTGAGACTAGTCATAAATGTAAATATTCCTTCCACTTTCAGATCAGCAGGACCCACAATACGAATATAATTATAATAATATTCATAGTTATTCATTGTTTATCGGGTGTAGAAAAAATAGCGTATGCAACTCTCATGTGATGGTTATAAATAAACTCGCCTAAACCAAACGTTACATAATATACTATTGATTCAGTCATGTGCATTATGGGATATGCAACTATAATCATCTTAGTCATTTCAAGTTGCTTTTATTTTCCCAAAATTTTCGTCTCTTCTTCATCTTTCAGGGTTTACATCAATCTCATGAAGGTCTAATGACTTTTTGAAAAATTCCCGTTGAATATTGAACATTCTTGGAAAAGAATCCAGGGAGTTTATAGACAAGATATTTTATTTTCACAAGCACTATGTGTTATTGGAAGGTGATGACGCGTTCCGCAACTTTTAATGAAAATGGCAATATCAATAATTATTCATCGAAAGACATACTTTTGCGAGTAATACAGTAGGATACAGGGATGCTGATTGAAAGCTACCGACGAGATGTAACATGAGATTTATTCCATTGCTCTTGCTGCTGTTAGTGATTAATTTAAATGAATATTTCCCTCATATATAAAATGTCCCATAAGATCAATGCAATTATCGAAAACTTACAGCGGTAATTGCACTGTATCAAGTCACCATAACAACACATTTGAAACCGTATCGCTAGACGTCAGTAAACAACACAAATAAATGTCAGATATACTTCAAAAATAGAAAAACATTTCGCGTTTAGGCGAGTACTCCATACAATCTATAGAAGAAAGTATAAATGAACAGAAAATAACATTTCCTTGAGAATTTCTTTATTCGTGAAATATTTCAATGAATTACATTCGTGCATAAAAATGACCAGATAATTTTGCATTCAAGCGTGATATCTTATACAAATTGCATTCGGTTATATATCAAGTGTTCAAAATATGAAAATAAACTCTTGCAATTTTCAGATATCACGCTTTCTTGAAAAATTATCGGTAATTTTTATGCGCTCGTGCAATTATAACCGAAAATAAATTCGTTTGTGAATGTTCCTCATCAAACGATTTTATCTTGGATAATAGTATCACAATACTTGCAATATAGTTTTTGTCAAAGAAGGTAAGTTATTAGCAAAAGCTGATTAGTTCTTGCTAAATTTAATTATTATTCATACCCAATTCAATCTCAAAATGTCTAATTCTGAGCTCAAACCACAAATTCATTCACAACAACCATTGATGTTTACTATATTTGTAACAAACATATCACTCAATATTTCCACATCGAAATGGCAGGTTTAATTATCAAGTGTTCAAAAAGTGTTATTTGTTGGCTTTTTCTTCTCCTAATCTATACAAAACTTATCTGGAAGAAAAAACACCAAAAAATTTACAACTGAGTTGATATGTGTATAGCATTTTGATTCATATTCATAGAAATATCTATAACAGCTAATCCCAACCTATATGGGTGTGAAGTTCGTACACCACACATTTACTACGCTTGTTGGCAAAATACTCAAACTTCCTGAAAAAAAAATCACCGAATATGAACGCTTTTATGGTAATTTTGGAATTTGAATTCCCAAGCATTTCACGACGTTCCTCAAATGGAACAAACAGTGTCTTTTCACAGAACTTCTCTGCAAATATTGATTTCTCAAATTGGATTTGAGATAAATGATTTTCGGGCCAAATCCCGACCTATAGGGATGAGTTGAAACAGAGAAAAATGCTCTTTTGTGCTTTTGGGGTCGCCTTTTTCTATCGGGTTGGATAAAAATTCCTTCACATTCGTGGGAACGTCGCCTCGTTCCAGTGAATTCTTGCATTGTTTCACCTTCTCCGGATTCAAATTGCCTGGAATTAATTTTTTCCCGACGTGAACAGGTTTCTACGGGAATGTGAATCAACCGTATCGGGGTACGGTTGAACGGTTGGACAAATCTGCTAACACTGCTTTGGGTAATCAATCAGGGAGATTGATTTCCCAATAGCAACGAATTGGGATTCAAAAATAACATCACGGGCATTCAAATGACTATCGATTTACATGTGTACTTTGTGAGAATTCTACATACAGAAAGGGTAATGATCGAAAATGTATCTGTATATGTTGGATTCTGGGTAAATTATGAAAGATTCCACTAAAGATTTGAGCTTTCTGGTACATGGTAATATATATATATATATATATATATATATATATATATATATATATATATATATATATATATATATATATTGTATTATCGAATTAGTCTCAGCCATACAGAAATGAAAATAACAGCGACTCGACTTAAATTTATGTATTTTTCAATGCTTGAATTCAAAAATGTTCTTACTCAGTAATTACAGTCAGGGATAATCGACCTATATGCCTTCATTCTACGCGAAGAAAATCTTTTCAATTATGTGCAGTCTCTATTGAGATGATACCTGTTTCCATAATTTTCCCCCACTATTTTCTTCGTTTCCTCAAACTGTAATAGAGAAGAGATTGGTAGAACTGGTGAATGTTTTTCATGGTCCTTCATCAAGTGCAAGTATTAACTCTCTACGCCATACCTATGGAGCAGCTAGTCAACCGCGGACCTGTCAACCATGAAACTCCACAGTCAGTCCCCAATACGACAAAAAAAATACCTAGAGAAAAATCCCGAACACACGGAAGGGTAGCAAAGTCCAGTGTAACCAAGCATGCTCTGAGGAATGATCATAGAATTTGTGAAAGCAATCTGAGATGTATTCGAGAGTTCAGCATGCTATTCAGCTGATCATTAAAAAATTAATTAGAGTAATCGATTATCAACAGACAAAGTATATATCGGACCAAGAATAACCTTTTCAGGTAATTCTTTCCTGCGCTACCTCAGATTGTAAAATATATAAATAACTTACCCTTATATTCAGACTCAGTATCAACTTTTTTCTCCTGAAGATGCTAACCTTCTTAGCGACACTCCAACCAAGTGCAAACAATATCAGTTTGGTATTAGGATAAAAATATTACACCAAAGCTGTCAGTCTCATCGTTTATTATATGAAATAGTATCAAAGTATAGAGTTTAGAGTACAACTCAAATCGATTTGAAATGATATACATCATTTGAGGAGTGCACGATTCAATTCACTAATCCCCTATACGAAACTCATAAAAAATCGCTTGCATAACATGTATTACTTCCCTCATATCATCGGCTCGTAATCACGTTACAATTACCTTTCATTTTTTGAACACTATGAATAAAGAGGAAAAATTATTAACCTATCTTCGGTTCCTCAGATATCCACTATACTTCCCAGTTTCACTCACAACCATTGATTAGGAACATTTAAAATCACATTCACAGAGATTTTAATTCATATTTCATCAACTTGAAAGCGAAAGGAAAAAGCATCAAGTTATGATTCATGACATAACCTATAAATTTGATTTAATCGAAAGGCGGGACGGTTGACGTTCACGGCATCACAGATTAAAATTCCAGTGGATCAGGGTAGGCTTCGAAACCAGATTCGTGAGGTGCGCCTCTGGTGACAAACTCTCGAAGGGATTTCTTCAGTTATATTTCTTCAAAATCAAGAATGCCAGATATCGAGAGTTTATGACTACGATTTTTCAGGTATAAGTCAACGCACCAGGGTTATATGCATCTTGGGAGAGATTGTTAGAAGATATTATGGATCATTAAGATGGGAGAGTTCCGATGGAATTGCAATTTCGCGGTCTTCTATTGCCATATTGTTCCCATATCCCGATTGGGTGAAAGATTTCGAATTAGGTATACATATAAATGAAAAATGTATCCATGCTATCAGACCATTTAAAATATTCGAAACATTGTGTATATCTCAATATATCGTTTCGAAATGGAGTTAATTCAAGGGGAATATTAAAGCCTTGGAAATTAAACGATTGACAATTTCAAATTTCAAAATATCCAATGGCATGAACAATTGAAATCAGAATGTACAAAGAAAATATTAGAAAACGTATGATATCACCTAGGGATATGACAAAGTTGATGGGCGTTTTAGCACGTCATAGACACAGTTACTATAGTCAAATAGTCGCTAAACACTACCAATCGTGAATTGATGTGATACGACTAGAGTGAAAGAATTTCCTCCTTGAAGAAAATTTCGATATTCCAATCAATTTCAATACTTTATTCTCAACAGGTATTCACCCAATTACAGAGAAAATATAATAAATGTACAAGTATTTATAAAAGTTTCTAAAATAATTGCTAGGCTATCATAATTTATATCACATAAATGAGAGATACTATTGAAAAGATGACACATGGAATATATTGGAGATTTTTGTAAGATATTCGTTCTAGCAAATGTATTATAAAATGTAATAGCTTGTCTGGATTGTCTACGAGGCACCAGAAATTGTATTTTGCAAAGCAGATAACCACAATCGATTTCGTTATCGAGAAGTTCATACAGGAATGTTAATGCCATGCATTGTCTTCTCTCGACCAAAGATTGTAGAGAGCTAAGCAAAGTTCCGTGATCATAATCTCTTAAAGGATAGTAGCCATTGCATTTGAAGAATATAAGTTTGCAAAATTTCCTTTGAACTTTTTCCAATCTTTGGACGGAGTTTTGATAAACTGGAGACCAGGTAATTGCTGCATACTCAAGTTTGGTTCTTATAAAGGTCATATACAATAATCTCATTGTATTTACATCTGAGAAATTTTCCCAGTTTCTGGCAAAATAACCCAACAGTCTGAGCGCTGACAATGAAATGTTACATAAGTGATTGTCAAATGTTAATTTTGTGTCAAAGGTCACTCCTAAATCCTTGTAAGTTATACATCTGTCAAGAGAAACATTATCAATTGCATAGTCGTAAATAATAGGCGTACGTTTTCTATGATATGAAACTATTTTACATTTTCCTAAGTTGAGATTAAGATAATTATTGTTGCACCAGTTATTAACTTCGATGAGGGAATTCTGGAGAGTTATACAATCTGTTATATTTTCTATATTCAAATATATTTTTAAATCATCAGCAGATAACAAATGCGGTGAGGTTAATCAACTTATATTTTCTGGCGATATTTTTTATTTCGGCGTGTACTTATTGCCTTGATGGGAATGATAATAATAATAATAATACTAATAATAATACATTTATTCGCAGAAAACGGGAAGTAACATAAGGTTTGGTATTAGTGAAATTTGTTTGTGAATAAATGAATACTCGATAAGTGTATAACACTTGTTTCGAGAAGGAATAAAATCAATACAAGAGTATATAGTAAAAATATGAGTAAAAATGTCTACATATACAATTTAAATATTTTGTCTACACATATAAAACATGGAAAACACATACACTTACTTACACTCGCATAAAAACACATAATATAGAGACATAGATACATTAATGATAAAAATAAATAAATACATGTTTATAGAGTAAATTACCTAATTGAGGAAAACAAGAGGTTTGAATTTCAGTTCACACGAGGTGAGTCTTCACAATTTTTGTAGAGCTGGTCATATTATATTCGAGTAAAAGAGTAAAAGGACGAGAAAACTAAATTTTGAAAAAATTGGAACTGGTACGAAGTGTTTTGCTGATGCATGGATTTGAATTTTTATTTCACTCCTTAAAGAGAATATGGATGTTCCATTATAGATGTTGGATCAGATTTCAAAATCATTTAAAATGAATTTTCTTAGAGATTTCTTAAAGCGGTTCATTGGCTGTATTACTTGATGAATTGTCTTCCTCAAGTATTCCAATTTCTCTAAGAATAATTATCATGACTCCAGCGAAAAAAGATATTACTCAAATTGTCACGTTAAACATCTCCAATATCCGTTTCCGGATTCTATGCTCTGCCAACGGGAACTAAGCGTGTTGTGGAAAAATGGGCAGATGAGAAGCAACTACTCAAAGTTGACACCAGCATTATTCTACAATTTTAATAAGGCTGAATTTTCTGTAACATAACCTCGAAATGCAAAGAGGATCACTTCGTCTCCATTATTTTATGACATCATACTTTGAAACCAGATCATGCTTTACTTCCGGAGGAAAATTGTGAATTTTCATAATGAATGGTGGAATTGGGAAGGCAACAGTATCACGTGACGATTCAGAAATGTGCCCTGCTGCCTTTTTTTGTGGCTCATGCGTTGAATTATGGAAAACTTGAGGTGGAATCTATCGAGAGATCTGGAAAATTAGAATATCATCCTGGGACTCTCAAAAAAATTTTAATAGTTTTCGTACCATTGTATCGCCCGAGCCTTGGTTTTTCTCTTTGCACTTACCTGTTCGTATGAGGCACATACAGAGTAGGCCAATAAAAACGAAATTATGCCAATTTCTCACAGTTCGGTTTTGTAAATCGAAAATCCTCGAACCTCTTGATTTTTATTCTGGAGAGAAATCTTTCGAAAATATCTCCAACCTTGTCACTTCGGTAGGGTGAGATCTACCCCTTGAATCTTAAATTGAAACAGGAGTCAAGCACTACCTCGTTTGAAAGTTCTTCATTTTATCTTTCTATTGCTATTTTCGAATTCGATGCAGTAGATACTAAAAAAGGAACCGTATTTTCTTCACTCAAGAGGGTAGCACGACATTTTTCACAAGTTGATCAACTGTCAAACAACTTCGACGGAGGCGGTGAGTTTACTCGAAGACTGGCGATGAATCCGATTATGTTTTAAACAATTCGTTCAGGCCAGTCTCAACTACTCACACAGTAGGTTTATGGGCGGACACCTGTCAGAAAGAAACTGTTCTTCTAGAGGGGGGTAACTCTGAATGAATATCAGTCGGTTCGAGGAATGTTTGTTTCTTGAAGCCAATGAAAAATGGGACCTGTTTCGTTTTAATCGGTCCATCCTGGATATTTCTCTGGACTATTCAGAAACATGATATTTTTTGTGGAGAGAAGGAAGTTTTGAGGAACTGATTGTTGTCTTTTTCCTCCGAATCAGAGTAAAATATAAAGCTCACACAACAAAAGAAACATCATAAAAACGAGTACCTAAGTACTCTCATTTAATATCTGTGTATTATTCTAGATATAGATATAGATTCTAGAGTCACTCTCCAGGAGAAAGAAGAAGTAGGTTACGGGCTCTGAATCACATAAAAAATAATTTCTTGCTCAATTGACGTATCTAGCACCAAGCTTGAATCTAGTGAGGAAAAAATGTCAGATTTCTGCACAAATAGACAGTAGTTAACAATAAAATTCAGGAAACATATCATGTCAAATCCAGAGGACCATGTTCAAAGAAAACTATCCCCTCAACTGATGAGGGAAATTTTATTGCAAACCATTCTTCATTTGTATGGTAATACCCCGAAAATGATATCTAATTGATTCAAGTTTTATGTATTATGTATACAAATTGAGAAAAAAAATGACTTCTAGTGATTTAATGCCAGGCGCGCCATATTGACAGGGGGTTACTGTGTCATATTATTTCTTTCTTTTCAATTAATTATTGTAATAGCTAGTTCAATAACGAATGTTACCATAATCAAACAGAGAAAAAGTGTTGAAATGTAGAAATATTCCAAGCCGAGCGCATCAAATATCGTCCTGAAACGCCCAGAAAACAGATTTGAAATTTTTGTGACAACTGTGAGAGCTGAGCTATCTTTGTATCGGCAGACTCTTTTTATTTCTTGTATATAACCTATTCGTATGAGGCACTACTATTTATTATTGAAATAGCCTGTATAATGAAATAATTTTGAAATAGAATATTGTTGTTTCACAGCTCATTATATGCAGAGGTAAAACATCAAAAAGAAACTGCACAATATATCCAATTCCTTCCACGTCGTTGAATGTGTCGGGTAATTTGGAGCATGGTGAAGCTCCATTCGGAATAATTCGCTCAACTCAGCGAATTTGGCAAAAACAAGAGTACTTATCGTGAAGAAAACTAATTCCTTCAAGTATGTGTTAGCATACTCTGTAGGCTTGCTATTTGCTTTTCTCTTTCATCCATTTTGAAGTTATTGAAGGGTTTTAGGACAGAAATCCATTTCGTATTAAGATAAGCCGAATCAATTCAATGATATAACTCCTCGATACAACACGATTTTCTACAGTAATTATTCCTACTTTATCGCCGATAGAAATATGGTTCGATCATTGTTGATAACAAGGGTTTTGCGGAGAGTTGAAAGGAAATGTAACGAAGTGATTGTAGAAGTAGTTTGATGTAAAATTGAGGCAAAAGTGGTGGATTTTCTCAGATTGGAGGGTCACCAAAAGTACATTGTAAAGAAGTTATGAAAAGAATAGAAGATACCTATAAAAATAAGAATGTCAAATTCAGGAAATGAGAAAAAATGAAGAAGTTTTCAACCATAGATGCAATAGAACAGAGACGATTCTTGGAAATGAATGATACTGCAAATGTATTCGAGTATGGTGAAAAGAAACACAAATAAATGATGCCCACGAGAGGAAGCCAGCATAGAAATGAATTTATCCTTGGAGAATATCCAAGCAAATTGAAGAAAATTACTAACGGTTAGTTAAAGTGTATTTTCAACGTTGAAATGAATTGAATACGTTATCAATTTCGAAGAAAGAACAGGATTAAAATAATAATGCAATTCGTTATTGTACTGAAAAAGCGAAGAGGCTAGAAAATATTGATAGGAGGATGTTTTGCGCCGACAATTTAGCAACATAGAATATGGTGTCAGAAGCTGAATAATTTGAGAACAAATAAAGTAATGTTTGATTATATCCCGATGATAATTAACAGAATTATCTCAGAAATCTTCGTAGGGAATATATTGTGACGATATGTCACAAGATATCTTGAACTTGTTGATTGTAATAGATATTTTTCTTTGTCACCATTTCTCCATTATTATTCGAGAAATAATCGTGACTGGCCTAGTTGAATAACGAGAAAGCATTGACTTTAGCATTTCACGAACCATTCGAAATGAACTATTTCAGTAAACAATGAATGAATCTGTAAAAATTCTCGTTCAAACAGAAACCTAATTCCGTGATCCCCCCTTCGCTTTTTGTATCAGAGAAATGGGTTTGTATCGCATGTGGAAAAATTTATCGTAGCAGAACACACATTGGAAGGTCGCAGTGGACAGGCAAATTTATGGTATAATACGCGCTTCGAAGACAATGAATTTTGCCGCCGCCAGCCTTTTGGGTAATTTCGTCGCTGGCAAATGTTTCGATTCGGGTTTATTTCATATAACTTTCTGGTTCAACCACTTCTAATAAAGAGATCCAATGAAATATTTGAAAAATTGGGTAATGAAGATAACATAATCAAATAGAGGAAAACAACATACATATAATTAGAAATATCCCGAACTATTATCAAAAAAGCTTTCGGAGTATAGAAGTAACAAGTTATTTTCTCTGTCGAATTTGTTTTTTCGCAGTGGTCTCGGATTTTGATATCCGAGACCACGACCATGAAGCCAGGATATGACTAAAAATATCGACTCCGGCCGTGAAAGCTTACATTCTTTCATATTCATTTTAGCACCGAGAAAGTGACGTATGAATAGTGAATCGACTGTACTGGCTTCAATCCAATCGTTCGAGAGAATGCCAAAGATAAACGACAATTTTTTTTTGTTTGGCATTCCTCTTCCACAATCCGTATATGATACTTACCATTTTCCATACAGAGAAATTGTTGACTTTTCATAAGAAATTTCTATCTATAGTAATAGAATAATTTTTTATTTCGAAAGGAAAAGGGCCGCAAATGGCAGGTTGGACAGAAAAAATCGTTTATTCATAACAAATTCTATTTTTCAAACATGACACAAAAAATTCAGTATTGGTGCATATAGCAGTGAAGTACATATTCATGAAGATGATTTAAAATTTCTAGTAGATCGGATAATTCAATATAGAAGTGTCAATCACAAAACGCCAAACTGAATTTCATATGCTAAAATGATTGTTTTCACGGACGCTGGAATATAGAAAATAATCCTTTTGGAATTAATCCGTTTATAGTATTTTTCACAGTAAATGGTATTGGCTTATTAACTGCAATAAACTACCCGATTCAATCCCATTGTGTAAAAAATCATCTGGTACAAGATGCAAATGTGCTACAGGGTCGAACTTAAGAAATTTGAATTTTGCATAATGTAGAAGATATACAAGTAATTTATGTAAATGTTACAATTCTATTCTAAATTTAGTTCAGTGTCGCTATCGCTATCCTCATCTGAATTAATTGTAATTGGCGCAATTGATTTTACAGAAAGGTACGAGTTTTCAACATTTATAACATGACTAACAGAACTTTTCCAACTCTCGGTAGGAATGTCATTCATACAGTTCCTAGTTAATTCTACCACACTACCACTTGAAGTCGTAGAAGTATGTTTTCCGCGCACGCTCGATTTAAGTTGGTGCCACATAAGCTCTATGGGATTGAACACGCAGTAGTAGGGAGGTAGTCGTAACACTGTATGTCCCAATTCTTCTGCGATTGTATCACAAACATACGTTTTTTTTAATGACTGCAGCACTTGTAAAACTTTTTTTTTGTATAATTTTCCTCAAAATATATGTCATTTGCAGCCATGAAGTTTTGAATCTCCAATTTTGCATTCTTTGAGCCAGGAATTTTTTGCAATTGTCGACTATGATAGCTTGCGTTGTCCATTACTATAACGCTATTTGGCGGAATGTTGGGTAACAGACAATTTTCAAACCAATCTTCAAAAAGCTCTGCTGTCGTATCTTCGTGATAATCAACACAAGAGTCCTTAATATTTTTGGCAGAAAGCCACATAGCGTTTGGGATCCAACCATTTTCTGATCCTGCGTGTAATATTGTGATTCTCTTTCCTTAATTTGATGGTGCTTTTGTTTTACACTTATCAGAGGAATCAGACCATCCTTTGGAAGGGGTGTCATGCGTGTCAAACCACGTCTCGTCGAGGTAGAGTATTGGCCGATTTTCAGACCGGTATTTTCTTATTGACGTTATATATTCAGAACGCCAGTTTATTAAACGTGTGGATTCCATTATTACTTGTTTCTTGTCAATTTTGCGATATCTAAAGCCCATTGCAGACAGAGCTCGCCAAAGAGTAGTGAGGCCACAGTTGATGTGAGTTTCGTCATTGATGAGCCGCTGTTTCAGACTTTTGATTGTAGGGACACGCTGCTCATCGTACATAGTGTAGATTTTTCGCCTTATCAAATCTTTTTCCCAGTCGTCTAGACTTTTTGTGACACCGGAATCTTTACGCTTTTTTCTTGATTCCATGGAATTTTCAACAATTCGTCTAACTGAAGTAAGAGGCACCTTCGTCTTATTACTGGTTACTTTTGCTGCAGCACCCGCGTTATATCCTTGCTGAAGTAAGGAACTATATACATTTTTTATAATGATTTTTGCGTCACAAGATAAGTGATTCTTCTTTAACGAATCACTGGAAGAAGCACTATTACTTTTCATCCACGGACGCCACATACTGCCTATTCTGTACGTTGGGGTATAAAATCTTTGCTATTAATGTCTGTAATAACAAATAAATGTTATAAAATTATTGCACGCCGTAACACAAGTGAACACTTCCAATGAAATACAAAGACTAAAATGAACAAGAAGTGTAAGCTGTAATCCTCTACAATCCCTCTCTGAGAAACAAAATTACCTGAATCCGGTCCTTTTGCATTTATGATGTGCATCTCGGATTTTACAACTAAGGGGTCTAATTGGTTTTATTATAATCCTTCAGTCAATACCATTCATTGTGAAAACTACTATACAAGATGTTGGACTTTTCGAAATTTCGACTCCCATTAGTTAGATTGTTGTATTGAAAGGGGTTCTGTCTATAAGTTGTTGATAATTACTCCAGCACGGGAGTCGAAACGTTGAACAGTTCAACATTTTGCCCACGGATTAATTTCTGAGGGACTGTTTTCTCCAGAATTTCAGATGGTTTTACTCTTTATTGATTCTACTCAAAAGTTCGTTAGTTCTTATTCAATTTCCCTTCATGAATTCGATTATAAAATTAATTCCATAATCTATATTTCAACTTTTGCATTTCTTCATAGCACGCGAAGTTTTTGAATTAAGGTCCCATTAGCCAGGATGACTCTTAAGTAATGATTTTCATCTCAGTTTTGTGTTGAGTAGTCAGATAAGTTTTCAATCATC
>JAVJAQ010004388.1:0-32245 GCA_032362365.1 Zygogramma bicolorata | reverse complement strand
CGAGAATTTACGAAATCAGTTTCGAGTTTGCTACAACAAATACATCGGCCAGAGTCGGAAAAATCCAGCGTCACCCAACACGCTCTACACAATGACGACCAAATTGGTGAAAGCAATCTGAAACTGATCAAGCATGTGCATGATACAAGACTACTCGATGCATGTGAGAGTCTAGAAATAGCGAAACAGCATGAATGGTGACGAGGGACCCCTTTTCCCTCTCGGCCCGCTTTTTAATCTTTTCTTGAGAAATTAATCAACATAATCAGTAGTAACAGGTAACAGACGAAGTCAATATCGGACCAAAAAACTTTGCAGGTAGTGGCTGCTCTAGTTTATTATCGTGAAAGTAATAATCAGCAGGTACAAACAGAGTACAAATCGGACCAAACAACTTCAGGTATATATATACAACTATGAACTAACCCTAGCTTTAGATTTAGTATCAATTTTCTTCTCCTGAAGATGCTGACCTTTTTAGCGAAACGCGCGTCGAGTTCAGAAATATCAGTTTGGTGTTAGGGTAATTGATCTCTAGAAAAAGTTCTTTCTCAAAAAATATATACCGCATTCATGGAATTTGATAATCGGTGTTCTAGAAATAGAGTTATAATGAATGTCGAGAAAACGCTTTGTATTGATTATCACACTATTTGCAGATCACCATCATATGGTTATTTTTCTTTCAATAATTCTGATAAATCGTCTTCAAAGCATGTTAACCATTTTTGATAGTAACCTATCTTGGACT
The DNA here is from genome assembly GCA_032362365.1 of Zygogramma bicolorata. NCBI lineage: Eukaryota > Metazoa > Arthropoda > Insecta > Coleoptera > Chrysomelidae > Zygogramma > Zygogramma bicolorata. The sequence goes on along the minus strand of JAVJAQ010004388.1, from coordinate 31,494 downwards.
GTTCAGACTGGCATTATTTGTTAAAATACTCAATCAGTGTTATCATTTATTAACTATATTGAAATCTATGCTTGTTACTGACACTCCCATAAATGTTTATTATTCTTATGCCTATGCTGCTATTGCATATAACGTAATCCGTATGTGGACAAGGACGAGATGTAGAAATGATTTTTGTCTTACAAAAGCGCATTTTGAGGCTCAATTTTAGCTTACCATATCGTTGTCGTGCCGTGATATCTTTAAACATAAAAAATCCTTTCTTCTACCACGATTCATCTGTTAAAATTATCAACATATATATTCCATAATCGGAAGTGTATTGTGAGGAATAGAAGATATACACAAAGATGACACTAGGCATAAGAATGATTTTTAACTAAATAAAGTGAATCACACCTTCTGTCAAAAGTCTTCGGTTACGGTTGGCATTGGTTTTTTCAAACAAATTACCTTTGTATATGTGTGTGTGTGATTGGTTTTTTTGGCTTTGGAGTAAACCAATTAGCCAGACAATTTTATAATACAGAAAACCCCAATTTAAATGAAACTGTAACTCAGATACTCATATATTTTCAAGTTATTGTTCTGGTTTTTTTTTCATCTTTTTTTTTCCTTTAATGTTGAGTATATGATTTTTTTTTTCTTTCTTTCTTTCTCATTTCCCATGGTATATTGACCTTTGTATATGAAAGAGAGTACATCTAGTGACATGTTTAAATTAAGGTTGAAAGCAATACTATTGAATCAATGTTTTAATAATTTGATGATTTTGAAATATATTTTTTAAATAACTTTTTATAATATTTTCTTAGCTTTGATGTTTGAGTTAATAGGACATTGTATATAACAATGATCTTCTGTTATCTTTGTAATGTGTGTGTGAATGTTATGTCCTTTTTTTTATTCTGTGTATACTTATATGAATGTATTTTTCTGACACGTCTTATCTATTGTAAGCAAAGGCAACAAGACAATAAAGGATTGAGACTGCAACTTTGAAATTACATCACAGATCGAAGTCGTTGTTTTTTGAGAATTCCGTTAATAAACGTTTAAAATATGAAATGAAACAGTGCTCACAGTCAGAGAATCAGTCTTTCCTATGTGTCGAAGCTGATATTTAAAATATTTTTTTCAGTAGATCGTTGTTTTCATGGTAATATATTCAAATGTTCTCTGGGCTTCGAAGAGGTAGGGTTGATTCCTGAGTATTGATAATGTTTTTCTAATTGTTCTGCAGTGAATTTCCCTCCGTTGATTATACGGTACCAGCTGTTTATTTTTGCCAGGTGATTATTTTTTCACAAGTGTTTTTTGTGTTTCTCTGTCTTGATATCCTAGTGCCCTTCAGATATTTGGCTTTACCAAGTATTTCTTGTTCCCTTAGGTTTCTCTCACATTCTGGTAGTATTGGTCTTTTACTGCTTTTTGTCTTTTCACCCAATTTGAAGGCGCCGCTTATATCCCACTCTCTCAAATTTACATTTTTATTATGTTCCTTGATATGAAACTAGAAGTACACAAAACTCTAACTTTTGGGTGGACCAAACGTACCTCTGCGATGGAAAAAGCTACAATCAAAAATAAGATAAGTATTCGGTTTCTTCTGTATATTTTCGTGACCGAAAGAGATACGCTCATTTATTCAATCGATAGGACACCAAAAAAGAAGAACTTTGCCCCGATAAAACCGAACTAAACGGTTATAAAAACGTTCTACTCAACGCTCAGCAGCCCCCGATCGATCCCCGCCACTGGTCACCGGTGTGGGAACCCCCGCACCTGCCTTAACCGTACACCAAGTCACGTAACGGCAGCGGTAAGCAGGAATCGACTCCTGCGGCAGTCCTGCGGCTCCCTAATGATGATTATACAAGCTGAACCGATGAATATTTTATGAGTTGACTTCTGGCTCGGCGTTCGAATGGTCGGAAGACGGGGGGTCATTATCTGTTGGGGGCTAATTACTCTCTAAATGCCACCACCTACCGCCCTCGTCGATATCCTTTCAGGATATTCGAGCCGGTTCAATGGATAATGGGAGTAGTGGAAGAAATATCCGAGGAATGATGTACGTAGTGAAAATATCGACCTATACGCAATATACAGGGTGTCCCAGAATGTTCTGAACAAGCGATATCTCCGTTACTGGAAGAGTTAGAAAAGTTCTCCAAAGTTTCAATATAACGCACTCAAAAAAAATATTTTCATGTTCATACCCTCACCCCTATATTTTCAAACGGCACCATCCATTTTTTGCAGAAATATAAACTCCACATCATTGTTTATCTTGTCGAAAAAAAATTTTTACTCGCTTATTTTTGTTTTAGAGTCGAAAAGTGAAAAAATATGTTGAATGAATCATAAAGTATATCAACGAGAACAATTTTCATGAGGCGTCTTCTGAAAACCATTTTTTCTAGAAACGGAAAGAAAAATAAACGAGTAAGTAATGTTCAAAATAAGTTTATCGCCAGATAAACAGTGATGTTAACATTACATTTCTGCGAAAAAAAAGGATGCTGCCTATTGAGAAGATGGGGGTGGGGGGTAAATTTTTAGGGGCTTGAACATAAACAGATTATTTTGAGTGCGTTATTTAAAATGCAATTCGGTCTTCACAAAATTATTTTTCGATAACTTTTCTGACTCTTCTGGTAACGAAGATATCGCTTGTTCAGAAAATTCTGAGACACCCTGTATGATCGTAAAATTGTTATAAATGAGAGCTGGGTTTTTATTTTACAACTATTGATTTGGGCAATGGTGAAATAATTTCTGATAGAAACTTTGATACCAAATAGTCTGAACATCAAAAGTATAATTAATTTAACCGATGAAATTGACAACAAATTTAGCAATAGAGATCCAAAAACATGCAGACAATTTTAACAGAAAGGAAGAAGCGTTGAATCTAAACAGAATTTGGAATCCCATTCTGAGGAAATCAATTATAACCAATAAAATCACAGCAGGTAGTGCGGCAACTAATAATGATGATTATTCCCCGAACCCGACAGAAGTAATTAACACTCCAGACTAGCTGCATCAATATAAATACGCCTTAAGAAATCTAAACGTTCAGTCATTGGAAATGAGTAAGCCTCTGAAGAAGCTGGCCACTCGCGCTAGCGAAACGTCAGGAAGAAATTCCAGAGAACGACGGCCTTCAAGCCCGAAGAGAAGTAGTTATACTAATATCTTATAAAATCAACTATTTGAGAAAATGTTTTCCATATCTGAGCCAGTGGCTTGAATTATTTGTTTACAACACCATAATCCTTCCACATTTAAATTTTGTTATTTTTTCCCAATCGAAATCAAATAAACAGACTACAAAAGATGCAGAATCAAAGAGAATATCAGAGATTATTTTTTTGAAAATTTGTTGTTTAACAGTGATTTACCGACAAACTAATAATTCTACGTGATTTTTGCATAGGACTTATTTTGTAGATTTCATTACGGCGCACATTATACGTAGGAAACATTTTTCGATAAATCTCATTCCATCAATAATAAAATCAAAATAGTAAAATTTGTTCATTTAAATAATTTTTTCGGCAAAAAAGTCGCCTTTTCGCGATCCTTCATTTTTCACTATATTCTTCAAGGTTCAAAGTACCTACAAAAAAATGTCGATTTGGCACGGCTGTTATTCATGTTTAAGTCTACTGGCCTATAACACTTGGTACTTTTAGTCCAGAATCAAAACTGCCGCCGCCACCAATTGACCGTAGAGTCAGTGCTATGGAAGCTCCTTCACGCATTCCACGACGCTCTTTTGTTGATGTTTCTCACTCGTCGAAGCGACAATTGCATTGATAGATAACACAAAGGGAAAAAAACTTTACCCTGTACAAATTCAGCGTCTGCGATCGTCAGTAGTGATAGAGTGCGTCGGAAGCAGAAAAAATAAACAAATCAAGGGCTGGTCTAGTGCTTCAAGGTTTGACGCTTTGTTAGTGGAGGGAAATATTTGTTCACCCTGTCAGTTTCTCACACCCTTGAGTTTCGGAAACGAATACTTTGTCTTTATTATGTATAGGTCTGTTGGTTCGATTAGCATTCATCTATAGTTAAGGGTCGGCAATATTCAATTATTTCAAATATGGCATTAGTTTATGGAGCTATTATGTAACCAGTTAGAGAAAGTTTCATTTTGTTCAACGTACGCGATCTCTGTGGGACATACAAATTGTTTACTAATTTTGAAATAAAATATTATTTCTTTATTTTCAAAGAGTAAAATTGTCTGAAATTTTCCAAGAATTTTTTTTCAGTTCGAACGTATAGTAGTGCGTAGTAGTACTGACAAAATGTTTTGTGTTCTATCTCTATCGTTCATTCGTTCTGAAAATATGTTCTGAAGCACAAGCAACGAACTGAAGACTCAAGTTGACAATTGCGAAGTTCATAATTTTATGCGACGTCTGGAGGAAATTTAACGCACTGCTATAATTTGACAAACAAACGGCTTCCATTTTTTGTGTGTGAATTTATTGAGTTCTTTGGTGTTTATTTAGAGCGGCTTCAGTGTGTTACTTGCATTTCAAGAGAGATGATTTCTTGTTACCTGGTGAGTCTGTTTGTCTATTTTTAGGCGAAGTTATGGCGCATTTCATCATCCATGTAATAAAAGCCTCTTTGGTTCACTAACACTACACTAGAACTAAAAAATGTCCTGGAACTAATAATATTAGATTTTGAAACACGATGCATCTATGTTCACCTCCAAATAAATAGTATTGTACGGCTATTCAAAGCACCATGAACACAGTTATATATCAACCTTCACGGGAAAAATTTCGTACAATGAAAATATAGCAATAAAACCACCAAAATCTTGTCTATCGAGGGCAACTGATGACTGGATTTCAGTTTGGCGCGTTATTTCACAAATGTAAACAAGGTAACTATTTCAAAATGGTGGATATAGTTTAACTACCACTAGCGCCCTCATCGGTCGATATTCTTCTCTATAGACATGGGTTTGATTGTCACAAAAGCCGTGACATCATTGGTTGATTCTTAATCCTTATTTAATCTTATCTTTCTGTATAACTGAGTCAATATTTGTCTTATTTTGTATGCTATTATTATATTACATTCTGTTTTTTGGGAATACCCATTCATGAATAAATATCTACTTTCATTCAGAGATTGTTTGACTAGAGCTTGAGAATTACTTGTTTCAGTGTATATTAACAAAAAAGATAAAGTCATGATCTCAATGCAAGAGTGAATTGGTAAAAACTTTGATAGGAAAGTCACTCACCATCCCGCTTCATGTTCACCTGAAGACATTTCTTGAATCTGCATGCTTGACACTGGTTTCTTCTCGTTACGTCAACTATACAGAGTCCATTCTCTTTACAGATGTATTCGAGATTTCTGAAATGAATGTGAATCAAGAACTCATACCTCTGCAATCGAACCGAGTTCACAGGTATTGGATTCATTATTATTATAATTTGAATTCACGCAACAGATGGGAATATCGAATGTAGATACAAATAAGACTAATGATAATCAAGTTGGATATTATTATTCATCTTTTTTCCGAAAATCTCACTTTACCATGAGCTTTCAAGAATTTTGGCAGTCCTTTAACTATAATATGATGTTCCGTTGCAATAAATTCATTGTAGGCCCACTTTTGTTTTTCATAGTGACAAAATCATCTGCCTTGTGAGTGATTATGTTTATCTTTGATTACCTAGATTTAAATTATTCTTACCAATATTATTCTCGTTCATTTTATAAAATTATATCGAATGATTTTCAATAGAATACAAACCAAGGCAATTCTCTCTTTCAAATAATCGTTCACCTCGATAAGCAATATCTTTTTCTTGATAAAGATTGATTCCATTTCCGCATTGGTTCGTTTATATTCTAACCCAGGGTTTCCCAATCTATGGGTCGCGACCCACTGGTGGGTCACGAGCGATTTTTTAGTTGGCCCCAAATAAATATCGAAATAAATTGGACATATCAAACGTACTCGAGTTGAAATTCATGTCAAAACTATAATGTCCCTTCCATTGGAATAACTTTCTGATGTAGTTATTTGATGAAGTATTAAAAACTGTAATTGAACTTTGTTTTTTATTTAAAAAATCTCTTTATTCATATCGGTAATGATTATATTTCTTAGAGGTGGGTCTCGAGTTTGTTAATTTCTTTTAGATGGGTCGTAGTCCAGACAACTTTGGAAATCACTGTTCTAACCTATAAAGTGAATAGATATCTAGAAACTGTTTCGGTTTGCATAGATTTACTACAGGTTTTCTTATAATCTATGTAGTTCAAACACTTAATTATTTTGTTTTGTAACGTTTTCAATGGTTTCAGCAGACATTTTGGTGCCGACTCTCATATTGAGACAAAGTAGGTACTGAAGTTTGGGAAAGACTAAATTTCAGATAATTCAATGGTAAATTTTTCATGGTTGAACGAAAAGTTTTACCTGCGTATGCTCCTTTTGAAAAATCCTCTACATCCGTCGCAGCTCGGTACACCGTAATGTTTTCCAGATGCTTTGTCTCCGCAAACTTTGCACGAACTTTCAGTTTTCTGAACTGGTGAATCATTCATCTGCAACGAGAATATAAAAATGTGGGAACGCAGTCAATTAAATGTATTTGGTTTCAACAAAAATAGTTTTCATAGACATACAGTGTGTATTACATAAAACTCCCATTGAAACTTTGAGGGGTAGGAGAGAAGTCAAAAAAAAGTTTCTCGTAGAAGTGTGTCCTTTCAATAAGTTGCCAATAAACAGATTCGGTGTTTGAAGGAGTGACGTATCAAATTAATTCTTCTTCAAGTTTATGTGAAGAACTAGATCTTATTTTTTTTATCAAAGTGGTACTACCGCACTCGCATCACCAGCTACTGTCGTTTCTTTGTTAATTGTCGTATGTTATACTGAGTGGTAATTGATTTTCATATTTTATCGATTCTTCCCTCGTTTTGACAAATGTATCCGTTTTCTATTTCCTGACCACTGTCGTGAAGAAATTGCAAGGGACGACTCCCTTACTAGCTGGAAGAATCATAACTGATGTATACTGTATATATGTTACCATTGCAAATATATCAAACGATGATTTTGAATATTTTTATATAATATATATAATGGTTGTGTTTGGGAAAGGGATCAAAATTTCTTGGACGAACAATTCAGATTTTGCGAACGTTTCGGATGTTGTCAAATCCATCAACAGGGCTCTACAATAGGAAACAATATACATGCCAATACATACTGCAATTCGACCTAATTTTCTTTAATATATCAACCTCGTAGTGAAAAAAATCAATTCAAACAATTATAAACGACTGGGATAAATCAAACATTACTTCATCCATGTCAAAAGAGGTAAAAAAGGTATACAAATAACAGACAACACATGTACGAAAACAAACAAAACCGAATTTTTTCCTGACCACTATCATTATCATTATTCAATCCAAAATAATTCTGTATTCTGGTGATTAATTTCACATTCATTTATTGTGAAATTAGTCTCAGTGATATTATTCACTTTATTAATTACTTCGGCACTGAAGGTTCAATCCAAAACATTTATGCAAACGATGTATTTATTCCTTAAATATGTTATTCGAGGTCCATTTAATCAGTTACAATTTTTTTTTGCTTTTTTGGTACAAATTACTTATGACAAATATTTGCTACTAAACAAAATTTTACTGACCAGATCTCTCATGAGAAGCCTGACATGTTGAGTGGTCGATGATTGATCTCTATAACTTTTACGCCAAAGTTTTCAGTTTCATCGATTATAAATAATTCATGTGTTCAAGATATGAATATTTTTCGTGCTATGTTGTTGCATATTTAACGTATATTTATGTAATGAAGAGTTTTACAACATAAGATGAAACTAGAGAATCGCATAATATTTTCTTTACTTCTGCATTTAGAAACCTCCTTTGGGGGTATATCAATTTCAAAGATGAATAAGCAGATTTGAGCTTGTAAGTTACATGTTCATTAAATCTTAGCTTCAATCCAATATTAGACCGACATTTTACGAGAAAGGCTTCAGAATTCTATTTCAAAGTTGTCTATTTCTGACAGACTGTGATTATTTGCTCCCTGCCATATATTTGCATTTCCAAAAATAATTATGTTGACTTATTTTCAACATATGATTCGATGATACTTCAAATATAACATTCAGATCCTGGTTTATATTGTCAATTGCTTGTGCTATAGATGCTGGTTTGAAAGACAAATACAGTTGGGAATCATCTGCAAAAATTTGAGTGTGAGTAAGAGGACCCAAAATGCTACCTTGTAGTACACCTGATTTGACTACTTACCAACTGGAAAAAATGTCGTCAATCTGAACTCTCTGCAATCTCTGGTTGAGATACGATGATATGAAAGATCTTGCTGGATGGTAAAATATCATTTTGCACAATAAAATGTTTAATTTGAATTTTCTTGATTTTTTTTATGATCTCCGAGCATGTTGGAAGGATCTCAAGTTATAAGAATTTTCCGAATACTTTTTTTTTTTTATTTTTTTAACTAAAATATTTATTGCAAATATATACTACAAAATTGTTAAGCGTCACGTGAATCCAAAACTTCTAATGGTGCACTGTTCTCAATTCGGGCGTGTTCAGCAACTTTGAAAAGTGGTGGATCAGTGGGATGTGGATGAAATCCACTCTTTGGACAGTTTGCAATGAATTGTAAACCATGAGTTGAGGTTAATTTAAATAAGCCAGTTTCATTATATTTTGGCGAGCATACTATTGCAATAGCTTCGGGCATCAGTAATTGATAAGAACAATGAGTGTGAAGATCCACGCTTGAAAGAAATGCTGTTTGCGTAGGATGAGTATGAATCCACCCTATTGTTATTAAATTATGTTGATCTTGGAAATTAAACATTTCTTCCTCGTTCATCGCCATACAAGAGTCCGATGTTCCTTTTTGCTTTGGTAAAATCATATGAGTTATGATCAAATCATCCATCACTAGTTTTCCTGCTAGTATGCCGCATGTCTCAATGTTTTTGGAAGTATTGCTCTGTGCCATGGCTTGGAACATCGTCATTACTTTCGCTGGTATTACTACAGGACGAATTGCTGCATCTTCACCAGGTTGAGAAGATCTAGTAGGAAAATGTGATTCAAAGTGTTGTGTAGCTTTTTCACCATCTTCGTCATAGTTAAAAACAATTCCACATACTGGGCATGAATGAGTTGAAGGCGACAGTATATCAGGATGTTCGATATTTACATGAGTGGAGTTAACGCCTTCACTAGTTCCATTTTCTTCTGAAAAGTCACTGGGCCGATAGTTACCTCTTTCAGTGAAGCGAATTGATAATGAACTTGAACTGGGGCTGCTTGGTATTGTTCTGGATGTCGAAATGAAAGATCTTATTACTTCTTCAGATTTGGTGTATTCGTGCATTCTTTGTGGATGATTGAATATTTCGTCAAAACTTTTATTTGCAGGAATAGAACCTAGGATAGATGTAGCATTTCCTCTTTGTATGGCAATACTGATGCGTTGTATCAAAAAATTTCTTGCTCTTCCGTCATCTGTTTTATTGATGAGTTTTTGACCAATATGGTTGATCAGTTCAGAGGCATAGCTACCAAAAGTACCGTAAGTTTCAATAGCAACAGGGTAGAAGATAAATTGGTCCCTCAAACTGGAATATTTCCTCAATTTCAATTTTTCTGCTGAATCAGCAGCTCCACCAGCATTTCTCGATGTTGAATCAATATGTGAAGTTGCAACTGTATCGACGCAAGTGAAATCCCATACCAAAGGTTTTCCGTGGCTCCATGGAATTAGAGACATTCCATCCGGTCTCTTACCATCATCACGAATGATTCCTAACGGTTCTAAGATAGCAGGAATATCAGCTGTTGACAAAGCTCGCTTGATCAGATCATTTACTGTTGAATGTCGTGAAAAACGCCCGGAACTGAATTTACAACTTAAACCATGAATCCCTTTTTCGTTGACTATTGAACCACATCTGCATTTATGACTCACACAGATCGAACACCCTAAACGTAATCCCACGCAAATCCTGAAAGATTCATCATCCAACAAAGTTCCTAGGGAAGCTACAGGAAGTGCATTGAGCCACGCTCCAGATTCCTTTGTATTTACTGCCTTGAGACGAGCCCTTTCAAATGGAGAATTCACAGCCGAGTCAAGGAGTTGTTTAGATGATAATTCAATAAGAGGGATATCCCAAGATTTTTGTGAAATAGGTTTGATCGGTGTAGAGATACCAGTTAAAGAGCACCAAATAGATTCACATTCCATATAGTAGATATCAATAATATCAGTAAAAGAATCAGGTAAAATGTGATTGATCAGATGGTGGATGCTATTATAGGAAGAAAGGAATGCTGGTAAACAGACTGAAGATGCTTGGCGGATACCCAGACCACCCTTTCTCACAGGAAGTGTTGCTTGAAGCCATGTAGTTGGGCTAAAATTATTGTTGGTAATCTGCTCCAAAATTGTACAAAGTGTTGAGTCGAAGATATCCAGTTCCTTCTGGCAACGCCACGTGGGACAACATCTCAACGTATAGGTCAATTTTGGTATTGCTAGACAATTCTTCAAGAGAAAATAGCCAATATGTTTCGGAATGGTGTCAATGCGGGATGCCATTAAACATAAAGATTTTGTTTTCTGGTTTAAGCATTCTGCTAAAGCTTCTTCCGAAATGGGTACACCAAGAAGGTTCCAATTATGTTTCTCCACAATTTTTATATCGCAGGCCAAACTATGAAATTTTCTTGATATGCTATTTGAATTTTTGTTCAAAATGAAAAGTTCGCATTTTGAGAAATTCAGTTTCAGGCCAATTTTTTCGGATAACGAAATAATCTTCTTGAACTGTTCTAAAATTGCATCCGCTTCACCACCTATGGAACCATCATCAAGATACCAGCAATTGAAATCGGCCTCGATTGATTTTGTTAAGCTGTCAATACATAAACAGAAGAGTGCTGGGCCCAATGGATCTCCTTGTTGTACACCTCTCTCTGATAAAATAACGTTATTTCCAAAATTCAAAAAGGTAGGGTTTTGGTAACATTGAACAAGAAAGGGAAAAAGATGTGGTATTGTATCTTTTACTCTTTCTAGAAGAATATTCCTTCGGATCATATTAAAAGCGTTCTGGAAATCTATTTTCAGGAATGTGATAGAATCAGGATCTGGATGTTGATTCAAAAATCGTCGAGCTGCGTGGGCAACGGCTTCGCATCCACCTGGGGTTCCAAAACCAAACTGAATGGGACGAAACAAGTTGCCTAATGATTCTTTGACCTTCGAACTGGCAATTTTTGCTACAAGACGTCGAAAAACTGTACCGACCGCAATTGGTCGGATGCCACCATCTTTTTTTCTCAGGGCAACTAAGGAGGCTCCATACAGTATTGGAATTACGTCGTGGTTGACTTTACCATTGAGCAAAAAGTTACAGAAAGAAGTCAAGGAACATAAGAGTTTCTCGCCCATGAAACCAGAGCTTTTAGAGAGCAAATCTTGAAGATGTGATGGCCTCAAGGAATCTAGACCACCAGAAGATCCAGTACGGAATGATTTAACTGCATTCATAACTTCAATTTCGTTCACTTGTAGTGGATCAAAATCTTCACTTCCGTTATAAACAAATTTAGTATCACTCGGGTGCTTTGATCGAAGCTCTGATAAAGTTTGATTATCAAAAGTTGCAATAATGTCAGTGGACGTCAAAATTCGAACAGCGGAAATTAGATCTCCATCAGAAACTTTATTCACGATCAACTTGTTCAGGTTTGGTTTGAATGGGGAAGTAGGACTACATTTTGCCATATATTGTGATGTGTTGTTATTCCTGATGTTCTTCTTGATGATCGACGCAAGGGAATCCTTTCGCTTTCCACGGGAAGGTGGAATACAGAAAAATTTATATGCGAAAAATAATAGATCTTCCCATGCTTCTAAGGAGTTGGAATCTATACAATTATCAATTGCTATGCTCAAAGCTTCAGCAGCGTTCATCCTGGCGGATTTTGGAATCCTTTTGGCAATGTGTGAGTTCAGTTTTAGATTTGTTAATTGGGAATTCAGACGGCTAGACGGAGAATTATTTCCAGAAAATAACGACGTTTCATCGGAATCCAAGAATCCATCGTGAATTTGGGAACCAACGTTCTTCTTGGATGGGGAGTGCATTTTTTTCATGTGAATGTTCATACCTCTTTTAGTTTGAAAACTTCTGCTGCATATTGAACATTGAAAGTCCAGGTGGGTTTCTAGGACTTTTGAATTCACTGAATCCTCCATGTTTGACAGCGTTGACATTTTCGATCCAAAATTTTACTCGAAATGAAACTTTTAACTGGTAACTATCAATGTAAATGGTGTATAGTATAAATAAGAACTGTTAAAAACCGAACTTGAATAAAAAGGTATAGATAAAAATTCAAATATTGAATATAAATTGAGTCTGACAAAATGACGTTCGAATTCATCTGCCAGCTTATACATTCATTTATAATATTGCTTATAATTGAAATTATAAAAGGCCCGCAAATGTTTTTTGATAGTAATGTTGGTCTCATCAACACCATAAGCTTGTGATTTTATATTATTTTATAATAGAACGCGACATGTGACGTCATACGTATCAACCTTCTGGACAAACAAATCGTATTTCCATAAACAACAATGCTGATTTAATGAGATTATAATTGCAATTCTGAGATGAAAAATGTATGAATATACCGTTACCCATTTCAACTTATCACTTTTTGAATCTGCTCTTCTAGCTGCTTGAATCCACAATTCACGTCTCTCAACAGCAAGAGGATTAATATTCTTTCTATTGTCGAAAATAGACGGGAATCGATAGATTGAAACTTCACAATCGCTCAAAATTGAGTTATTTATGAGAAAAAATATTTTGAAATATGACACAAATGCACAATAAGCATTTGTAGATCCGTTTGTTTGTCCATTTACAACTGTCTGATTTACTGTCGTCTGTCTGATATGCCCGCTGTCTATGTTCGTTATTAACCAAAAATTAATAATTAAAAAAAACAAATAGCATTACAAATATAGGTGAACTGAGCAAAATGATGTGTTTTTCAATTTTGTACAATTTTTCGAAAAACGCTCCCTCTTTGAGATATAAGTTATCAAAGATCGAAAAACGACTAAAATTCATCATTTTCAAAAAATCATATCTTCACTTCTACCAAATAATTATTACCATCATTACGCGCAAAATAATCTCTGAGAGTTGTACTTAAACGTCATTTTTTTCATTCTTTTTCCTCTTCGTTCACCTTGCGAATTTCGCAACGAATTTATGTAAAATATTGCAATTTTTCTTTATTATACTATCGCTTTATGAAATTCCTGAAGGGATTGGTAATAAGTATGGGACTTTTTTTTAATGCACCCTTGTTGAGTTAGAATTAATTAAATGTCGAAAAATGCTTTGAAATTATTTCGCGAGTGAGAATGATTCATTATTAGAAGTGAAGATATGATTTCCTGAAAGTAATTATTTTTATACATTTATCGAAATTTGATTAGTCATTTCGAAGAATAAAAAGTTTTAATTTCCATTCCAGTTTATATTGCAACCATAATCTGAGATAATCAAATGATTCAGAGATGTCAAAGTTCCATCTCTATTAAATGAAGAATTTTCTTTCCTGAATAAAAAATAATAAAATTTCGACGTGACTCAAGCCATCTCGTCGAATTTGAAATGCCCCCGGAAAGATTTTATCGAGAAAAATGTCAAACCTTTCACACCCCATAATCAAATCCAAGCAGGCCATTAAACCGCAATCTACAGTCATATGTTACCGATTGTCGCCGGAATAAAAACAGAGCGCCCCTCTGCCACGAACGCCAATTTATAGGACTTTTTTAGGGGTGAGTGAATTGTATATATCCTGCGTCGGGAGTGGCTATGAATTCGTCGAAAAACTCAAAATTAGCCCGGGAAAATTGAAATGAGTAAACAGTCAATTAAAGACATTTAATAAAACGATTTAATGGATCTTGTTTGAACGTTTGTTTAGGAGGTAAAATTGTTTTGGAATCCTTTTTTTGGGTTTTCCCTCCCCTAGAAATGAAAAGGAAAAAGTTTTAAGTTCTCAAAATATGTGTTTTTTAGGCAAATTGAAGATTCAAATTTGAGTGCCTTTTTTGTCAGTTACGTATCGTATTTTTGTGAATTTGGAGATGATTATGACTGATTAATACTCAACACAGAAAAGCGTTCTACTAAGACCACGCCGTTGAAGAAGGCTGTCGCAGATGCACTCAAAAGCTCCAGAACTCAAAATTCCAGGACATTTCCTTGCTATCAATTTGCAGTCGACTATTACAGACAGATTTCCCATCAATGGTTCATAAATTCCTTTGAGAGAAGCCGGTCTCATATGTCTTCTCGAAATCAAGGTTAGTTTAGCGAAAAACTACTTGGGGAAAGGAGCCAAGCAAACTATTTGAAGTTGGTTATTTTTTTGTTGTGACGTTACAAATTGGTGTTCGTTCGGTGGGGGTATATGTTCATGTCATCATCAATCATTTTATTTCACATTATTAATTCAACATCGAGTAGGTACATAATTATATCCACTTTCATACATCAGATCAGTTCTTTTCATACCTTGTTGAAGCCCTATTCGAGTTACCGTCATGAGTGTTTCCAGAACAAAACGGTTGAAACCAGAAAAGGTAAGCACACAAGAAACATCTTCATGTTTGCGAATATTGTTTAATTTTTATTGATGAGTTGGATTTATCATGAAACCGTTTTTTTGGGTTTTCATTCCCCTGAAAATGAGAAATGAGTTTTGAACTCTTATATTACATGTTTTGAGGACAAATTGGTATATTTGCCCAGATATGTAACTGCAACATTATAAAAAAAGCAAAATTAAGTGATTGTTTTGTCAGTCACCTATCGTATTTTTCCTTAAATGTGGAAATTAAAATGAAAAATAAATATTGAAAAATGACGAGTTCATGTAAACGTAAGGTGAAATAAGTCAGTGAGGCAAGGTAGCAGAGAAATCTGGTTCATATAAACATAAAGTACACATATTTTAATTGTAATTTTTTTGTTGCAATGTCACACAATAGACAGTGAAATTGTATTTCGTTTGTTCTACTCTGTTCTGTCATAAGTACCATTTGTAGAAAGTGTTCAACCAATTTCTAATTATTTACTCAATTTTATGATGATCTTGATGTTTCACCAGTATAAACACCACTACAGAGACATGGGACACTATAAAACAATTTTTTTGAATTCTGTTTCGTGTTTGAAGGATTACTTTCACTCCGTAGGGATCTGATCGTGTGTTCTCTGTTTCGAATATTGTTCTAATACCGAGTCTATTACCTTTGATTTTTTTCCATGAACCTTGGATATAAGTATTGAATATTAATATCTGGGGAATTCGTTGAATATTGGTGATATATATAAATATATATATATATATATATATATATATATATATATATATATATATATATATATATATACAAAGTTCTTTTTTTATATCAGAGCTTCGGTCTGATGAAAATGACAACTTTTTTAGCTACCTTTCAATGTCAAAATTTACAATTCTCATGTTTTATCTTTATATTCTATTTATCAAAAAAAACCTCAAATAGCACATCCCTCGAAAAAGCTAATAAAAGTTAGCGAAAGCTCGGGTAGCTAAAAAGAGTTATCATTTTCATCAGACCGAAGCCCTGATATAAAAAAAAGAACTTTGTGTACAAATAGACGGTCGAGAATACTCATCATCTATATATATATATATATATATATATATATATATATATATATATATATATATATATATATATATATATATATATATATATATATATATACATATATATATATATATATATATATATATATATATATATATGATGATCGAGTTTCGTCGACCCGAGTTCGGAGGACGCAACTCAATCATCACCTAGAAGATGGCAAATGAGACTCTGCCGAAACGTTGTGACAATTATCCTTCAGGGGATCAAAACCACAGAACACGGAATGAAACCCGAAAAAACAACTCATCATACTTCGTCCGTGAGAATCTTCATGCTAACATATATATATATATATATATATATATATAGAAGAGAGGAGAGGAAGTCTTTGCTGACAAGTTAAGAACAAAACTCGGGAATTATATTTGGGACAGCAGCAAAAGCGAAAGTGTACTCTTATAACAATATATTTCCAATATTTCGACAATCAATTGTTGTCATCATCAGGGAGCTAGTGAGGATGGTCGCATGAGATGGTTAAAGAAGTCAGATGACACATAGTAAAATTGTTATAAAACATTGATACGTATCAGTACAACACATAAACACATCATCATTTCCACATGGTGTTTGTCACTGCACCTTTTCATTAAAATAAGAAGATTATAGTTTTTAATGTGTTTATGTGTTGTACTGATACGTATCAATGTTTTATAACAATTTTACTATGTGTCATCTGACTTCTTTAACCATCTCATGCGACCATCCTCACTAACAATGTAAGTAAGGATAAAAATTCTATGTCATATTTTCATTCATTAACATTATTTTGTAGCTCCCTGATGATGACAACAATTGATTGTCGAAATATTGGAAATATATTGTTATAAGAGTACACTTTCGCTTTTGCTGCTGTCCCAAATATATAAATATATATATATATATATAATATATTTGTCAACACAGTTTTTTTCTTGTTGAGACTTTGTTTAGGACAGTTGAATGAATAAATAGTTTACTGCATTTTTTTATTTGCATTTCTGATGATGAATTCACATGTCTCTTTTATATATATATATATATATATATATATATATATATATATACATATATATAATTTTCTGGATTTGATAGTATGATTTGTGCTCTGTCATAAAGACTTATAATGATACAACTTTTTGCACTGATTTGATGGTTTGAATTGAAATGTAAGTCACGATATGTATGAGTTAGAAGCTATCCAACTGTTTTTTTTAACTAGGACGTCAAGAAAAGAGAGGTGATTTTTTTTTTCGCGATTTCTGTGATAAACTTTTTGACGCCTTTACAATCATTTTTTCAGGATGGGACATATCAAATCCAGTCAAAATATACTTTATTATCCGACGATTTGCATCTTATTGACAAAGTCCACAGTCACAGAAAAAAAATGGTATTCAATTATATATCGCATTTCCCGCTCGTTGAATAATCTACTATATCGTTGAGTCACATTCACAAGCGCAACGTCGTGGCGTGCCAGTAGCCAGCCCCCCTCCGAAATCTGGTAACATATTGCGTAATTTGTAGTTACGTTTAAGTGTAATTAGTGAAGTCGATAAGGGTCCCGAGCCACGAGAATGCACAGGTGTTAAAGTCAATCGCACGAGGTCGGTTCGACATGAAACCCTATCCCGCTCGAAGGGTGTAGGGGTAGGAGGTGGTTGGAGCTCATTCCGTATTTACACACATGGGCGATTCTCATCGGCCCGGCTGGGAAGTTACACCTAGAACCTGCTCGAATCAAACATTCGCCTCCACCTGCTTGAAATCGCTTGTCATTTTGACAAACTTTGAGTTGATGCACATAATTTGTTGACTACAGAGCGTCTCCCGTAGGTGAACTAACAGATAGTCATATTTTGCAAGCAATCAATGAAAATCTGCTATATTCATTTATTGGTCCATTCAAAGCACAATGTGCTTATTGGTTGGAATAATAATAATTCAACTCATGTATAAAATATTCCATACTGGAAAATTCTAGAAAACAATCAGTAAATTACACAAATATGACTCCTACCCAAGAAAATTGAGAAAAGTCATTCAAGGTGAAGTTTGTTTTCATAATCGTCAGAATAAGCTCACGTTCTATTATCAGTTGGCATCGATTGTGATTCTGAGATTTTCAAAAGTATCTTCTTTTTTCGTGATAAGTGTTGAAACTATCATATTTTATAACACTAAGAGAATATTTCCCTCATATAAAATGTCCCATAAGAGCAATGCAATTATCGAAAACTTACAGCGGTAATTGCATTGTATCAAGTCACCATAACAACACATTTGAAACCGTATCGCTAGACGTCAGTAAACAACACAAATAAATGTCAGATAGACTTGAAAAATAGAAAAACATTTCGCGTTTTGGTGAGTGCTCCATACAATCTATAGAGGAAAGTATGAATGAACAAAAAATAACATTTCCTTGAGGATTTCTTTATTCGTGAAATATTCCAATGAATTACATTCGTGCATAAAAATGACCAAATAATTTTGCATTCAAGCGTGATATCTTATACAAATTGCATTTGGTTATTTTCATATTTTGTAAAAGAGCCCTCGTTCTTCGGACTCGGGTACTTTCGCCAAAATATGAAAATAAACTTGCAATTTTTAGATATCACGCTTTCTTGCAAAATTATCGGTAATTTTTATGCACTCATGCAATTATAACCGATAATTTACCTGCGGTAGCTACTCAATATGTTATGAAGATGGATATCAGATTCGGCATTATAAAACAAGTAGAGGTCAAAAAAATTCACCCAACAATAGCAATAGTAACTGTAAAAAACGTGGGAAGTGCAACGTGAAACGAAACGAACAAAACTAAATGGAATAGAATTGAATATTGAGTTTATTGAAACTTCCAAACGTATTCAAATTTCGAATACTTCATATCGAAGTATCAAACTTGACTATAAGAGGTCAGCTTCCTATAAGATGGCCTGTCTACACAAATTTTGTGTGCTAATGATTTTATTGGTTAACGAAAGATCCAGACAGAGTTTAGGTAATAAGACCGTCGGTATCGATATTAACTCGTGAGCTGTCGCTTGATTGAAATTGCAGCTTTAAAAAAATCGGATGTGCATCATCACTTACGGTCAAAGCATGTTAGCTCTCACTTCGATTTCTTAGATCGAGAAGACTTGACTAAACAAAAGCATATCAGTCAACGCACCAAGGTTTTTATGTATCTTGAAATAATTCATGTGAAAAACAACTACATACTTTGTGTTCCTGTTGAGGAGTATTGTGTTTTCTGTGTATAGTTTGTCTTGTTTTAAATTTTATTGTGTTCAGTTCTAATAATGAAGTTTTTGTGTACGGATTTAGCTGTCTCAAACGTCCTTTTTACCACTTCATTGAAGATGAAATATATATCATTTATAGGAAATGTTTACACAATGAAACAAAACTAAAATAGTCCCTCAAATGTATAACTTTTATGTGAATATATTTTTGAGAATTTTGACATTCCATACATTTATTGTAAGGGAATGATATTTCCTTACAGTTAGTTGTTAGAGTTCGACATAAATGATTGAAAACTGTTTCCATATTAACCCAAGAAATTTTATAACGAATTTCAAAGCACAATTTATTTGTGAATGAAATTAGTCCCGATTTTTTCAAAATTAATTGATATCGGTCGAGTTTTAAATTTTCAGAACAATGTTGGGCATAAGTGTCACACTATATACAAATCTTATTATAAAAAAAAATGGTCGAAAATTAGTACGAGAGTAATATCAATGAGTCGTTTTGCGAAAAGTGTAGTCCTCTTTCGTTGAGCCAGAGTTGGGCAATTTTAAACGCTGCTATTGCTGTTATGTGTAAGACACAATTCACAAGCTGCATTGTTGCTTTTTATTATATTATTATAACCTTTTTAATTTTTTTTATTCAAAAACATTTGACATAGTCAGTGGGCATACTTGAAGACTAGCGTTAAATCAAATCATGTTTCGAACAATCTGTTCAGGCCAGTCTCAAATTACCTACACAGTAGGTTTCGGCTGGCACCTGTCAGAAAACAACTACTCCCCTGGCTAATACCACGA
Source organism: Zygogramma bicolorata (assembly GCA_032362365.1). Taxonomy (NCBI): domain Eukaryota; kingdom Metazoa; phylum Arthropoda; class Insecta; order Coleoptera; family Chrysomelidae; genus Zygogramma; species Zygogramma bicolorata. The sequence continues at coordinate 11,556 of JAVJAQ010004388.1, read as the reverse complement.
AGGGCATTGAATTATATCCGACAGGTTTCTTCACAGATGTAAATACTGCACTGACTATGTCAAATGTTTTTACATTTTCCTCGCAAGAGGAATGGGCGAATTGGGTTTGCTTTTGGAATATCTCGTCCATTGGTAGATGGCGCAATAACTTCATTGTTCGCATCAGCTTTGGTCGGGGTTTGATACTCTGAAGGATTTTGATTTTTAATTATGGGAAGTCATCGGTCATCGACTTTATGTTGATGATGGCACTGCCTTGCACTGACGAGTGGCCAAATAACCCGAAACCGGTCTGCAAGTGTGTGTGTCCCTATAATTGAAAATCAATTCCTTCACTTGTATCGACGAAAGCAAATGCAGGATTTACTTCTGTGAAGAAACCTGCACTGACACCGGTCGGATATAATGCAATGCCCTTCGTGGTAGTAGCCAAGGGGGTAGTTGTTCTCTGACAGGTGCCAGCCGAAACCTACTGTGTAGGTAATTTGAGACTGGCCTGAACCAGATTGTTCGAAAGATGATTTGATTTTTTTTTATTTCTTATATTTCTGCTTATTTCCATTCAACATTTTTGATTATTTTTCGTTTTTTCTATTTCCATTTTCTCTTTGGGAAAAATAACTAATAATTGGTTTTTTAACTTTCTGACTTTGGATTCCTCAATATCATTTTTTCAAAATAATGAGTCTTTCACAGTTGAATATACAGAATGATTCAATAAAAATTAAATAAGGCCGATAGTTGGAGTTTTAAAATGAAAAAATAGTAATAAACACTATTGATTTCCCTATAACCGAACAGTTAAGTATATCAATAAACCCACCTCGTGATCAAATAAATGACCATCAAAATATCGCAATTACCATTCACCTACCCCTACATTATAAATCAATTTCTCAACTGGAGAGCCTTCCGCCATAACATCTGTGACAATCCCTTCCTGCAGTAATACACCCTTGAGGGTTGTTTGAAGTTTTGGCGGAGTTTTCAGACTTCGTTCGGAAACTAGGAAAGTTACTTGTCTCTCTAGAAAGTTGATGTGTATAGTGAAGAAAAATTGAGGAGTGAAAAACCGATGGAGAAGCATCAATTCATCATGTACCAGTTGGTATAGTTACAACTAGTGTTACCTATCTGAAGCAGAGATAATAATAATAAAAAGCGTCTTCAATCATCGAAAGGAATATAACATTTGATGAAATGGCGAAGCATCAGGTTTACCTGTTTTTCTGCTCAACCAGAAAATAAAATCGAAATATAAGCAGAAAAAGACAGTTATACAGGTTTTGAAGTACTTAATGAATTTTATGAAAATGAAAAAGATACAACATGATGATTATTATTAACATTATTTGACCCAATTTTAAAGAGTTTAATAAAACCAGGCGGAAATCGAAATCAGTTTATAGATGAACTGTATTTCAGATCACCTTTGAGTCTCTTTTGGAAAATTCTATATTAAAATCTCTGAATTCTACCGATGGCCAGTTGTAATGTAATATATCATCATTGTATATAGATTCTATATAACTCGTAAACAATACACCGTTAGGACAACAGATAACGCATATAATGCAGAAATCTGGATCATGCAAAAAATCAATTTCAGTGACTTCATATTGTAGAGTTGAAAAGTATTCGTCAGGAGCTGCGAAATGATGTATCACAAGACCCCCTTTCTATTAAATTTTTTTTCCAGATTGCGCCATCTTAAAATTTTCATGTGTCAATTTTACTACAAAATATAGTATTCATGCATCAATTTGATTATCCCAAGTTTCAATTTTTTGAGTTAACCCTTTCAAAAAATAAAAGGGGGACATTGAAGAAATGCAATGTATAATCTTTGTTGACTGATCAGATTCATAAGTATACACAGACTGGAGCTAGAGGGTATCTGTGAACGATGACGTGATAGGTATGACAAGCACCTGCGCTTTAGGGAATGGATTGTGAATTCCGAGTCTAAATTGTGGCTTCAATTCATTTCCGTGAACTCAAAATCACATTCCCAAAATCAATTCAGAAGTCAAGAGTGTACTCACGATGTTTCGATTGCTGGTATCCGCAACACTCAACTACACACTCAACTTGAAACTTGGTTTCAACATTTGTTCATATCATCCCATTTTTTTGACTTGTATTTCATATTTTATATCTCAATATTTTTTTTTATCAATCAAAACTTTAACAATTTAATTTCGACCGAATATTTCCCTCATATATAAAATGTCCCATAAGAGCAATGCAATTATCGTCACCATAACAACACATTTGAATCCGTATCGCTAGACGTCAGTAAACAATATGAATAAATGTCAAATAGACTTCAAAAATAGAAAAACATTTCGCGTTCAGGTGAGTTCTCCATACAATCTATAGAGGAAACTATAAATGAACAAAAAATAACATTTCCTTGAGAATTTCTTCATTCGTGAAATATTCCAATGAATTAAATTCGTGCATAAAAATGACCAGATAATTTTGCATTCAAGCATCTTATTTAAATTGCATCCGGTTATTTTCATATTTTGTAGAAGAGCCCTCGTCCATTGGACTCGGGCACTTTCGCCAAAATATGAAAATAAACTTGCAATTTTTAGATATCACGCTTTCTTGCAAAATTATCGGTAATTTTTATGCACTCGTGCAATTATAACCGAAAATCCATTTCAACCCTATTGTTTGGATTTGGACCTTATTTGATTTTTATTTTTATATTAATTTCTATCCTTTCGTTCTTAGCGACAGGTTTTAAGAGAATTAATATAATAGAGACAAGAATGCACATTTACCTGAGCTGACTCCAACTATAGAAAAATCTCAGTGGCGGATCCAGGATCAGGTCATGGGGGGGTCTATAACTCAAAATGTATATATATATATATATATATATATATATATATATATATATATATATATATATATATATATATATATATATATATATATATATATATATATATATATTTCAGAAAATTATGAGCTACCGTATAGCAACAACTACTCAAGATCCAAAAAAAAGGTGAGAGAGATTGACATGAGCAGAATTTGAAGGTGTAGCCAGGAGGTCCAAATGGCAGCACTGTCAGAAATTTCTCGAACTTTTCCTCGATAAGCCTGACAAGTGTCAATTTTTTTCAAAGTGTCATCGAGAAAAATTGCAATTTGATAGTTGAAAAAAAGCATTTTATTTTGAACCTACAACATGAAGAGGACTCTATTTTCATATTTTACTCGGCTCGATCCAGCGTCTGAACCGACTGAACCAGAAAAAAAAGGAAAGAACAGTCGGTAAGTCCAAAAATTTCAAGAGAATTTTGTTTTTTTGTTTGTTTGGGTAACATTCAATCCAGATATTGTTTGTACTATTTTTAATTCTTGAGAATTATTTTTTTAGGAATTGGAGGGTTATTGATTTGAATAAATTGATGAAATTGCAGTGGCGGATCTAAGGAAAGAGGCCCAGTCGGCAAAATTTCTTCAGGGCCCCCTCCCCCTCCCAGAAAATTATGTTGTGTCAGGTGTTCCATGGAAAGTGAAAGATATATGTTTCAGGAATTTAATGAACATAATTTTTTTTTTATTTATTCATCGAGCATTATAAAAGTTATATTCTTTTTTACATCGAGAAAATTTACTTATTTTTGAATTGCGCATGTTCAGTCAATTCTCATTATTGGGCGCGGCAATTCCAACTTTCGAAAGTGATGGTCAGTTGACTGTCAACTGAATTTAGATGCGCGGGGGCACCCGGGGCCCCCTCTAGAACGTTTTTGAAAAGTCAGAAATATTCGACAAACTTTGAGAAAGTCGTAGACAGTTTTAAATAACTGATTGAATACAAAAGTTATTTTATTTTATATTTAATTATATAACAGGGGGCCCCTGATTGAAAATTGAACTCGTGCTGTTCACAAGGGACTCACCAAAACATTTTTTCAACAAAAAATCAACAAAAAGAAATCGAAGGTGTATTTTTCAGCAAGAGGGGCCCTGAAAGCCTTTCGTCGGGGGGGCCCAGTCGGCAAGCGCGCTTCTGCCGAACTGTTAAATCCTCCACTGTGAAATTGGTTGTTAAAAAATGAAAATTTAATAATGTTTAAATGTAGCCTGGTCTTTAGTTTTCAATGGAATGTAATAATAATTATTAAAGTTCTTCAATTTTAAAGAAAAAAAATTCATTCTATATTATTTTTTCGTTCCCTGACAAAATTTGGAAATTAGGAGCCGATAAAAATTGAAAAAAAAATCTCTTATTTTCCCAATTGGGGGGGGGTCCGGACCCCCCCCCCCCGTGGATCCGCCACTGAAAAATCTTTCAATGTTCTCAGTGAGTTTCAACGCTCAAACACAAAAATTGAAATCCAACAGATGTTTCCATAGGAAATTTCACCTCTACGTCACGGTTATTCAACTTTTTTCACCCCGAGATCGCCGCTTCGTTACCCATGCAAATATTTCGACAGCGATTTTTTATGAATAGAATCAATCAATGGAGAGGATTGCAAGTGACAACATTAAAAAATAATTATCCGACGATGACTTTTTTATTTTCGGGTGTAAAAAATGCGTCACTATCGACACCTTGCGATTTACATATTTACCCACCCTTTTGTGGCCTTCTTGGATCTGTCGGGGGATGCGAAATTAGTCTTCTGGACCGCAACCGTGAAGAATTCATTGAATGAGCAGGACCGTCTCGGGAGATTAAAAACCGTGCTATTTTTTTTCAAAGAATACTTAGAAATAAAATGTAGGCATTTTTTAGCGGTCGGACTATGAATCAAATGAAAATTGACTATTTTTTCATATATACAGATTCATACAAAGAACACCGCGTGGATATAGTAACAGGAGATAGGAATTAACATTCACTACACACACACACACACTAATTATTTGATGATACTTCTTTCTTAGCAGTTTTGTATTTTGTTAGCATCAACTTGAAGACGAAATAGCCAAAAATTACTTCAACATGTATTGCTTGACCTTTTCACTCGAAAAACTCATTATAATGGCTGGTCATACTATATTCATTATATCAAAATCACAATTTTTTTTCAAAAATTTACAATTTGATATTGATATTCAACCCATACATCCCTTGCGATTTCAAAAGTCAGTTGTTTTTTCTACTTCAAATTATTATCAAGAGACATTTGGAGTTGTTGGAAGATTCATATATAGATATTTCAAGAAGATACCAGCAGAACTTTTTCGAATTGGCCGTCCCAAGAATTTGAATGGGAATAGAAATAGGCAAACAACAAATGGTCACAACGTTCACCCGACATTACTCAATCAGATTTTTCATTGTGATGCTTCGTAGAAAATGAAGCACCCAGTTCAACTCAAGGATTGATGGCCTGAAATCCTACCAAATGTCAGAAAATTGCTATGAGCGCCAAAAGAGCTCTACTTCAGTTGTATTCATGCTGAATTCTGGACTCAGTGTTTTTCAAAAAATGGATTATTTCATCAGTTTTCAATTTTCTACATCCGTACAGATTTTCAACCTTCTACTGACTCCTCAAATGTGTTCATTTTTTGTTCTTTACCGATTTGAGCAAAACACGAAACGTGCGATATTCTGATATATACCAACTTGACAAATCAAGTTAAAAAAATACCCTGGGTTCAAGTGTTACGAAGAAAACTCACCTCCAGGAATTAGTTTTTCTTGATACGAAGGTCTCCTTGTCTTTCAATTCGATGTGAATCTGACTCAGTTTCAGAAAGAAACTAAAATACATTAGGGAAATAATTTATAATTAGATCCTGGTCAGTTTCACATCGAATTGAAAACACCAAGAAGAGACGAATATTATATTTGTGGATTTGAATTATAAACAGGTCAGATAGTCTCGTGGTCAGGAAATTTGAACTTTTCATATAACCTAACGCACGTCGAGTGCAAGTTTTTTGGCTCGGTAGTAGGATAATTGAGTTCTGCCATAAAAAGCTTCACACTAAAGATTCCAATAATACCAGAGATCAATGAAAGTTGCTCAATAAAATTGTCAAGGGTTCAATTCTAATGCCTACGTAATTTCTGCTCCTTTATTATCATCGCATATACATGTTGATGTGAGAACAATATAACACTGCGCCTCAAGGTTCAGTTCTAGGGCCACTTCTCTTCATAATCTACATGATTGGTTTCTTGAATTCAGTCGAAAAGAATGTCTGAGGTGATAACCACACTCTGATGCTGTTGCGAAAAACTAGAAAGCTCCGCTTTGGGTTATTTGTAGGTTGCAGTGAAGATGAATGAAAACTAACACGGTTGAAATGGAAGCGTGATTTTCCGCATGTGTTTTCTTGGGAGATATATCCAGAGTGCACCAAGTTCAATCGGTTAAAATGTGTGCACAGCCATGATTATCGAAATTCTGCTTATCAAATGACTTGACTATATAATAATTTAATAAACTATCGGGAACGCAAGTCCATGGACTTTAAAAATCGTTCTACACGAAGGCGTTTGCTTGAAGCGAAATTTCGAAAATTATGAAAATGCACATATTTTTGTCAATTGTACTTGTAGGATGAATATATTTTGTTGAGATCATTTCCAGAAGAAATGAAAACTCAAAAAACTTCAAAATACCTGAAGCATACAAATAAAAAAAAATAAATTGAAATGTTTGTTTTGATATAAATAAAAACTAAACATTACAAAATTGTTTTTGAATTACTCGCAAGAATATATGGCTCATATGACACGCTCCAATTTATTTAAAGTAATTATTGCGATTGTGATTTTTAAGATCTAGTGAAGTTGACAATTTTGGGGGGGGGGGGTGCTAAAAAATAATTTATTCTCAAAGTGGGCGATAGACAAAATAAGTCTAACTTTGACATGACTTGTTCATGGCTAGGTTTGAGAAGGATGCTGGGTGAGAATTCGGTTACTTCCCTAGGGTCTGGATCAGATATGATGATGACATATTCACTGTGGTGGACACAAGGATAACCGACATTGAAAATGTCCTTTCAGCACTGAACAGCAGGTGTAAAAGTATAAAATCCACGTACGAAGTAGAAAAAGAACAGAAGTTGCCAATTTTATATGTATTGGTCATAAGGAACGAACAGAATAAAATAGAATTCAACATTTACAGGAAAGACACGAACACGTTTGGATACAATCCTAACGACTGGAATCATTGTCCACAAACATAAAATGGCATCACTTCAGTTTCTTGTTCATAGTTAAATAACTTTTCCTTCAAAGAAAGATAAGTACGACATTGAACAGAGAGTGATTAGGTACGTAGCTGAAGGGACAGGTTTCAACCGAGAGATAGTTGAGAAGATAATTAGAAAATGTAAATTCAGGGAAACACTTCGTATATCTTCGACTTTTCGAAGATGAGAGTAATAAAAAGTTTATAGTTATCCCATATGAACCTCAATACACAGATATTCGATAAAGTAAATATGAAAGTTGCATATAAAACTTATTATAAATTACAACAGCTTCTTGGTAATCCGGAAGATAAATTAGAAATTACAGAAAAGTCGGGAATTTACGAAATCAAGTCAAGATTGCAACAACAAATACATCGGTCAGAGCCGACGAGCTATTGAAACCCGTTACGGCTCTTTTGCACACATGAAATAGGGAAGGGTAGAAAAATCCAGTGTCGCCTGACACGCTCTAGACAATGACCACGAAATTGGTGGAAGCAATCTGAAACTGCTCAAGCTGCTGAGGCATGTGTATGACACAACTCGATGCATGTGAGAGTCTTGAAGTAGCAAAATGTAAAAACAGCGTGAATGGTGACAAGGGACCCATCCCTTTCGGTCCGATTTTTAGAATATTGTTGAGAAATTAATCAGAATAATCAGTAATAACAGATGAAATATCGGACCAAAAAACTTTAGCTATATGAACAGCTAACCCCAGTTAATATCAATTTTTTTCTCTTGAAGATACTAACCTTGTTAGCGAAACGCGCTTCGGATGCAAAAATATCAGTTTGGTATTAGGGTAATCAATCTAAAGAAAAAGTTTCAACTATTACACCAAAGCTTCCAAACTCATCGTTTATGAGTTCGAGCACCTCTGAGCCTAATATATGTGTGCTACTTGGGACGTAGTTGATGAAGTCTATCCATCTTATCCAAGAAATCTCACCTACCTTGAATGGATTTCGCAACCCGAGATCAAGCGACACACGTCAACCCCACACACCGACAAAACACTAACAGCACTATCCACCAGCGCCGTCTCGGATCCCACACACCCTGTATGTTTCTAGAGCACGCCTCCGAGCTCGAGAGGGTTAAAAGGCCGTCGATCAACGGTTTCGGCCGCCCGATTGGCCGGCAGCGAGGGGATGAAGGGCCGCCATTGGCCGGACCCGGGCTTTGTTCACCCTTTCGACCTGTCGCCGAACTCGTCGGTTGTTTTTGTTTCTCGTCGACGATCTAGATAGCGTGTTTTGTGTGATTTTGTGGGATCATTAGCGAATACAAGGAAATGTTTACAGTCGGTGATTTGTTGTACCTAATAGTAATTTTAGTGTATGTACTTGGTGGTTAAAATAATAATGATAATAAAATAGTTAAGGCTTTCGCGGCCGAGGTTTTCAGTATCACTACTTTTATTCGGGTTTGAAGGCCGTCGTTTTTTTGGAATTTCTTCCTGACGTTTCGCTGGCTCGAGTGGCTAGCCCCTTCAGAGGCTCATTCATCTTGAAACCTCATCATCGGAGTGAATAGTCGATAGTTGTTTTAATTCGCCTTGTTTTATCCAGAAAGAGCTGTTTTTTCAATAGACGCAGCAACTTTTCGGGGTAGAGTGAAAATCTGCCCTTCTACACTCATTTGTATAGATTCCAATATTTATTCTAATTTTTTCAGATTTTTGGTAGGTTTAGAATCCGGGAAAACCACTAAAACAAAGTTTGAACCATTTCACATAAATTCATCGACTCAACATGTAAAACAGAAGGCAGCTTTAATTGAGTACTTTCGTTCATAAAGTTTCGAAAAAGTCTGATCCACCAATTTAATACGTCGTTTCATTTGCGAGATCCCTAATTGATTCAAGACTCCGATCTGCTTTCACCATGCCTCGCAGCATGAACTGCAAGTCCGAACCATTCCAATTCGGCGAGGAACATTGTCAACCACATTCAAGCCATAGATTTATAATTAATGGGTTGGCCTTTATGACAGTTTTCCATATAGCACGATGCGGAATACGATAGAGAGAGAAAGGATATGCACATTGAAGTGATATTGTAAAGGACAGAATCATAATTGTATACTTGACTTACTCTATCCTTCTTGACCTCTCTTCATCTGCTACATTGAGGAAGGAATTCGCTAAGAGGTTATAATAATAATAATCTTTATTCTCCAGTTGAAAAGTACACACAATATACAATAACTGAAAATGACGTCGGAATACAAAAAGAAAATAAAAAAACAACAAAAAACATTGTTTTAAACACTATAAAAACTAGCTACAATGAAATAAAAATAACAAATTTGCTCATATTGGTTTCAAGAAATACATACTCGATATATTCACTAAAAGAGCTTTGTCTGATACGAAGTTTCAACAAAAACTATTGAAATATAATGATGTCAGCTTAAAAACTCCTCAATGGAATAACAATTTTTTTCAATCAGTAATTTTTTCAGTCTGGATTTAAAAACGTTTAGATTTGATGCATTTTTGATAGAGGCATCTAGGTGATTAAAAATTTTACAGCCCATATATAAATGACTCTTTTGATATAGGGTAGTCCGATGAGCAGTTGGTAAAAGAAGATTTTTGGATCTAGTGGCATACTGATGATCATTTGCATTGGAGAAGAACCTATCTTTATTTTTGAAAACATAGATACACAGTTCATATAGGTATAAACCTATCACAGTTAAAATTTTCAGTTTTTTGAATGTAGATCGACATGATTGACCCCATTCCAATCCAGCAATAATCCTAATGGCAAATTTTTGCAGTACGAAAACTCTCGATAGTGATGAGGATGTACCCCAGCCAAGAATACCATATCGCAAATGGCAGTTGATATTGGCATAATACAGAGTCAGTAGAACATTTTCATGGCAATGGTGTGATAGAAACTTGAGTGCATAACAATTTTTTCTCAATTTATTACAAAGCATATCAATATGTGGATCCCAAGACAGTTTATGATCTATCATAAGCCCAAGCATTTTTATTGTTTCACAGAAGTTTAACTCTTCACCAACTTCAGAGATCTGAACATTTTCCGCCGTACCTCTCATTGAGAATTTTATGAAAGAGGTTTTTGCCCTATTTACCGTTAAGAGATTATTCTCAGACCACTCAATTACTTTCTTGTAAACCTTATCTGATGTGTCCATTAGTTCCTTCATATCTTTAGCCTTTATGAGTAAATTAGTGTCATCAGCATACGATATTACATGGACATTTAGGTGATTATGAAGGAAATTTAACAAGTCATTAGCATAGATCAAAAATAACAAAGGACCCAGGATTGATCCCTGGGGAACGCCTTGCTCAATTTTTAGGGAATGGCTTTGGGTATTTTCGATGATTACACTCTGAAATCTGTTACTCAAATATGATTTGATTAGATTTAGTGGCACACCTCTTATACCATATTGTTCGAGCTTGAAAAGGAGAAGTTCATGATTTACACAATCGAAGGCACGCGTAAAGTCAATAAATAATCCACCGATCTGGATTTTACCATCTAAAGCACTAATTACATTTTCTTGGAATTCATACAAAGCAGTTTCAGTGCTTTTGTTTTTTGTGAATCCATGTTGGTAAGGAGATAGCAACCTGTTTTTAGTCAAAAATAATAATAGCTGATTTTTTAAGTTCATTTCATATAACTTACTGAAACTGGACAACAAGCTTATTCCCCTATAGTTCTCGACAGAGTGAGGGTCATTTTTTTTATAAATTGGGTTGATGAGAGCTAACTTTAGTCTATCGGGAAAAATTCCCTGTTCAACTGATAAATTAATTAGGTATGCTAAAGGAGCGCTCAGTTCTCGGGTACATTTTTTAAGTAAGTTATTTGATATTCCATCATAACCGTAAGAAAATGAATTTTTCAAATCCCGAATCAATCCCATTACATCGGTTTCTGATATTGGAGCCAAAAATAGAGATCTTGTACATACGGTGAGGCCTAATTTTGTGAACTCAAAATTAACTTCTACACTTTCGGGTATAGGTGTGAAATGTTTGTTGAATTTTTCAACCATTTCTCCTATGTTCAATTCTTTTCCGTTCTCATTTAAAACAATTTCTTTTGCCTGATTACTTTTGTTTTTGATTTGATTAACCATCTGCCATGTAGTTTTAGTTTTATTTGTTGAGTTCGCTACTTTTTGATCGAAGTAGTTTTTTCTACTTTCTTGGAGCTGTTCTCTGTATGTCTTAGTCAATTGCTGGCTAACTTCTTTATAAGCAGCATCTACTTTGGCTATTTCTGAATATAGTGTTACCAGCTCTTTTAATTCCACGATTTTATCCGGTACTTTGATTTTATTATTGTTTTTGTTTGT
>JAVJAQ010004386.1:0-22971 GCA_032362365.1 Zygogramma bicolorata | reverse complement strand
ATAATAATGTGTCTTTATTGGTTCTAGTGAATATACATGAGGTCTCACAAAATGAAAATAAGGAGGCGGTATTCAACTGAGTTGCTCTTCCATACAACCCCCCAGATTACCAACAGGGTGATATACAATCGAAACATACTCCGCATTTGGTATATGCTCAAACGGAAATTATACATACATATATACCAAAACAAAACACTTCAAATATAAAGTAGAAAATGAATACACACATACTTATGTTATTACTATCAAATGAAGTAACTTCGGTCATTTGAAATTTCTATTGTACAGGAAAATGATGATTACATAGGGATGAGTGTCGTCATTGGAAAAGCTAGTGAATCGAAAAATCTCCAACCTTGAGACGCTTCTTGAAAGTTAAGAGAGAAGGGGCACCCTCAACACTTTCAGGTAGGGCATTGAAAATATTTACTGCAACATAGGAAAATGACTTTTGAAACATAGCACCAGAATGTGGGGGAACAGTGTACATCTCTCTAAATCTTGTGCTCCTACTATGTATATTAGAACCTTTCAATAACTCAGTCGTTAAATAAATAGGGCTATTGTACTTAGAGATTTTATATATTAAACTCGACAGATGCATAACAAATCTGGGTTCTAATTTCAGCCATTTGGATTCATTAAATGATTCACTAATGTGGTCATATTTTCTTAGGTTGTAACAGTACTTTATACAAGAATTCTGGATTTTTTGCAAACTCATTTTGTCTTTTACTGTTAGAGTCGGTCAGTACACAATATCACAGTAGGTGAGACTTGATAAGATTGAAGAATCACAAAGTTTGAGTTTAGATTCAGTACTGAATATTTCTTAATGTTTATACAGCATTCTGAGCTTGGCATAAGATTTTTTTTCCAAATGAGTCACATGTGAACTGAATCTGAGGTCGTTGTCGAAATAAACTCCTAAATTTTCACACTTTGGTGAGATACTTAAAAGGTTACCATTAATCGAAATTTTAAGGGCAGGGTTACATATAATTTCATTATTTTTATATCCAAGAATTAGCATTTCAGTTTTAGTTTCATTTAGTTGGAGACTATGAGCTTGAAACAGTTCGAAAATGTACTTGAGATCGGAATTAATTGCATCACAAGAAGTTTTTAAATCAGGCGGATAAAAGGATTTGTAGATCTGAGTGTCATCAGCATACTGATGAATCTTGCAAAACTCTAAGGATTTGTGAAAGTCAGAGGTATATATTGAGAATAAGAGCGGACCTAGTATACTTCCCTGAGGCACACCCCGTGATATATTTCTACTTTCCGATATTTTTCCATTTATTTTCGTTTGTTGACTCCGACTCTCAAGGTAACTCTCAACAAATTTCACTAGTGATTCCCCTATGCCAAAATATCTAAGTTTTACAGAAAGCAAATGATGATCTATAGTATCGAAAGCTTTACTGTAATCAATTAATATCAATATCGTACTCTGTTTTCGGTCACTAGCTCTGAAAATGTCATCAGTAATTTTTGCAAGTGCAGTTGTAGTACTGTATCCATGGCGAAAGCCGGACTGTATATTAGGTAATATTTTTTTATCGTCAAGCATGTCTTTGATCTGATTAGCAACTATCTTTTCGAGAATTTTTGATATGGTGGGAAGGATACTAATAGGTCTGAAGTGTGACATTTGTGTGGGGTTATTCAATTTGGGGATGGGATGAATGAATGATTTTTTCCATGCATTCGGAAAAGTATCACTGGCTAGGAAGGAGTTGATGATGAACGTTAATACATTTCACAGATGTGGTAAAAGCAATATTAGCATCTTTCGGTTTATTCCGTCTGCTCCACAGGCATTAGTTTTTATACTATGTACAATATTTTCCACCTGTTCAACAGTTACAGGTTCAAAGCCAATGACACAATCAACATTTTTTTCAGAATATTTTTTTAATAAGTGGGTGTATTCATTCGTACCACAGGACGGTATACTATCAATGAAATAATCATTTAGACAATTAGGATCGTCAAATCCAACCTCTTTCTATTAATGTTAAGATAGTCTAATGCTCTCCAGAATTCTTTGGGTTGGTCCTTAGCCTTGAACTTGAGAAACCCTTTTTTTTCAGCTTTAATAGTTGAGTTCACAAGGTTTCGTAATTCTTTACAGTATGCCCAAGACGAGTCAGATCTATGTTTTTTATATTAATGAAAGGCTTTATCCCGCAACTTACTCATTAATTTCAAGTTATCAGTTAACCAAGGGGCCGGACTTTTGGTTATTCTTATAGATTTAATGGCTGCATGTTTATTAAAGAGTTCAATTACGAAATGATTCCAAGTATTGATCATATCATCAACATCCTCATAGGCAGAAATAATAGACCAGTCAATAGAGTGTAGATCATTCAAAAATGCGGTATTATCAAAATTCGAAAAATCTCGTATATCACAGTAAAGTGGCATCTGTTTATCTCTTTGAATGCTCAGAGAACAGTAAACGAGAAAATGATCAGATATATTTTCCATATTCAATACATTAATATCAGATATAAAGGATTCGTTTGAAATAATTAAAAGATCAATCAAGGAGCTGGAAGTTTCCGTGATTCTTGTAGGTTGACTAACAATTTGATGCATGCCGTATTTTGAAAGTAAATTATTTAACAATATAGTATTCCGGTTGTCGGATTTCAACATATCCACATTAAAATATCCGCCATATAAGATGATGTCATATTCTGTTACAAAAGACACAAGCAAATCCTCAAGAAATTCATTCGCCTCATTTAAGTTGGAGGTAGGAGGTCTATACACCGTTCCCAAACACATCCTCTTACCTGCAATTGTAGATGTCCACATACTTTCCAGAGGAGAATTGGAGGAGCTATGTTGTTTTTCGATAGTTTCATATTTGACCGTTTCATGGATGTAAAAACCTACTCCTCCCCCTCTCCCTTCCCTATCGACTCTTACTAACCTATAATTTGGAATTCTATATGCAGAGTCATCTTCCGAAGAATCAAGCCAGGTTTCAGAAAGACCTAAAACTGAGTGAGATTCTAAGGTTAAGACATCAAGAAACAGATCAAAGCCAGTACGAAGTGATCGTATATTCAAATGACCGAAGTCGAAGTTAAATTTTTTTGCCTCATAATAATAAGACAAAGGCAAAAGACAAAGATTGCGTAGAGGGTATTATTAGCTTCAGTTAGTGAATGAAGTGGCATAGACTCCTGATATTCAAAAAATATAATCCAAGATAGTAATAATATGGTACCCAATGAAATACACTCACTGGACTATGATATTAAATTCGGTATGGTGCCATTCGATTTTTACAAATTCGAAAACAAAAAAAAGATACAAAAATACTTAGGAATGCTCAAAGAAATGATGGCTGTAATTAAAGTTGCTGGGCAACGATTTGGTTTTTTAAAAATTTCGTTTATTTTTAAAATGAATACAATTGCTCGGTAGCTGTGCTTGATCAAACGTAAAAATCTAACAATGATGCGTTCTCGCGTTTATATATGGAATATAATGCAAACTCAGCGTCTACGAGCATTGGTAAACACTTGGATTATAACAATGGGTATATTCATTAGGAATATATGACTCCTCCATCCTTAAGATGAAAATAATACGTCTGTGTTATTTTCAGAACAACGAGTTGGTTCTAATTGAATGTTATTATCTCGAGTTGAATATCGAGTTGAAAATAATCTTATTGACTTGAATATCTGTCGTCTGAAAATAAACAGTAATGAGATAACAATAAAGATTATACATATTGAATATAAAATATAATGTGAAGAATTTTCTTCTGGTCGTCGTAGGCTATGCAGTTGCGTCTTTTCGGCTATCTTCTGGAGATGGCTCAGGTCGTCTAGGTTGATTTTTCCTAGAGTATACAGGGGTAGACTTCCTCTTGAGGGTGCCTCGAGGGTGTCTAGGTGTGGTAGTTGAAGCGGTGTTTCTTCAATGGTAGGGGCGTCATTACTATATACATCGCCATTAATTTTCACTTTGCAATGATAAGGGATGTATATAAGTTTCGGTTGATTGATTTCCTCGTAACCATTCTCTTGGCAAACTTTTTCAATATAGATTTGCTTGAATGGTATAGCAATGAGATATGCATTGGTGATTGGTTCAACGATGTCTTGTTGAATTTGGATGTCTGTTGTTTGGCATTTGATAGAACGTTGTCCCATGAGAATTTCAGGAATACAGTCGTTATTTGAAATTTGATTTTCGATGAACTGGATACAATTATTTTCAATTCTGATGCAGGTTTCATCAGCATAATGGTGATATGTCGAGTTCAATATTATATAAGGTTTCAAGGGTAGAATGGTTTTATTGGATATAGGGATAGGATAGAGATGGAAAATCTCATAAACGTTTTCCTGGAGTATCGGAAAATGAACAATGAACAGAATTCTCTCATTACTGTAACGAATTTCTGTTTTTAATAATTTATAATATGATTGAGTATTTTCGAAAATCGGTAATCCATTTTTGTATAGAGAAAACATTATTTTTGTTAGTTTTTCTAATTCATCAATTGATAATATAGTACTATGAACTATATTGAGTTCAGCGAATAATATTGAATCTTCGATATTATTTAAAAGAGATAGCATGTTTTGACTATCAATAATCATTGTATCTAGTGAATTTTGTAATCTTAGGAATAATGTATACTTATTCAAACTTTGAACAATACTTTTAATTTGTTTTTGAATCAATCTTTGATTGCTTGATATTTTCTTTAAATTTTTAACTGTTTCATTCATGAAATCTTGAGTTATAGATAAGTAGTTTTTCAAATCATGATGTAAATTGTTTTGATTTTCGGATAGTGTTGCAAGGGCATTATCGTATCTTTCACCGTCTTCATCATCTAAAGTGCCAAACAGCCATTTATGAATTCTACCTCCTACATTTATGAGTCCTCTTTTATGTTTTTTATATGTTTGAGGTTTGATATTATTGAGTTTATTCATAATTTGTTCAAGGAGATAGTTCAAATGTTCATGCATATGTTGGAGTTGAGGATATAATTCGTCTTTAATAGAGACTAGATTTTCAATTGTTTTTGAATTGTCTCTAATATGTTGTATAGGTTTATCAAATTTTGTCAAGTCTAAAAATTTGATGAAAGTATGTTTGTTGAAGGTAATTCTTGCTTGTCCAAGGGAAAAAGGAAGAATTGGGTTAGTCAGAGTCTTCAACTTGATCTGTTGTCCTTCTGTCAATATAATGCCTATCAGGAGTATCATTTGTAGTAGCATCTGAAACAATTCGTTGAGGTTTCAGTTGTTGTTTATGATAGGTTGCTTTACGAGTTTTTAATTTAATATCCTCATTTTCTATTGGTTCAACAGCTCTATAAAGGGGTGTTGTTTTACTTCTCTGTTTGTCATACAAATAGACTTGTTGGTCAAGTTTGATTTCAGGGGGTTCTTTTCTTTCTATGTTAACTTTCTCTAGAGATGCTTTTGCTTTCTCATTATTTGTTTTTATCATATCATTTATTATTTTTATGTTTCTGTCATGTTTTTCTAAGTAGTCAGTCATTATTTTTTCTGTGGTTATATCAAGTGGGTTTCCATGATTTAAGTTTCCTTTTATTATTTGAAATGGGGTATATTTAGTTGCCGAATGAATTGTATTATTATACCCTAAAATTGCATACACCATGTGAGATGATATTGATCTCTGTGGAAATTCTTGTTTTAATATTCTGATTTCTTCTAGTAATGTCGAATGAAGTCTTTCAATGGGACTATTACTATTAGGATTTTTGGGTGTTACATAATGTAATTTTATGTTATGTTTTTCACAAAAATCTTCAACAATTTTATTTTTGAATTCACTGCCTGAGTCGCATGTGATTTTTGAAGGTATTCCGTAATGTGAAAAGAATATTAAAATTCCATCAATAATATTCAATGCATTAGGTTGAATAGGGTATGCTTGAGCGAAACGTGAAAAACTGTCAATCAATGTTAAGAATTTAGTTTTATTTATTGAAAGTATATCCATATAAATATGTTCGAAAGGATATTCTCCAATAGGTGTTGGTTTGAATTTTATTTCATATGGGTGTCTTTCATATTTAGACTTTTGACAATCTTCACATGTATTGATATAATCACGTATATCAGTAATCATATTAGGCCAATAATATTTTCTAGAGAGGGCTAATTTCGTTTCATTAATTCCTCTATGTATGGTTTTTGTTTCATGATGATATTTTATTTTCTCTTGTTGTTCTTCTTTATTTATGATATCTTTAAGTAAAATATTACTTTGGATTAATTTAAATGCAGAATTTTTGAAGTAATTTTGAATAGTTGAAACTACAATTGTTTGTAATTCCTCTTGAATTAGTATGCCATATGTATGTTTTGGTTTTAAATAGTTTTTTATTGTATCTACCAAGTTTTGTTGGAAATTTTGGTAGGGTAAAACTATATTAAGTCTAGTTTTATCGAATATTTTCTGTATTGTTACTCGTGGTGTAATAGCATCTCGGCTACAACGAAGGAAAATCTGATTTTGAAATTTATTTAATTCTTGTTCTGAAATCGGTATTTCAAGAACTGGATTTTCTGCACTTGTGTGTTCAGTCTCTAAAGATTCTTCATCTTTTTTCTTTTTTGTAGGTGGACGAATTTGAATGTCCGAAATAATGTTTATTTTCTTTTTCTCTGCTTTTGTTTCTTTTTCTGTTTCCTTCTTAATTAGTTCATTTATATCATCTAGATCATTTAGATCACTTTCTGAGAGTTGAGGAATTTCATAAGTTGGGTCAAATAATTCAGGGAAGTCGTCTTCAATTCTATGTTCTTGTGGGTCAATATTGACTGCAAGTGATTGAGTTTCAATAGGATTGATTTCTATTCGAGATAAAGCGTCTGCAACTTTATTTTGTTTTCCTTTTCGATATAGGATTTTATAATCGAATTCTTCTAGTCTAAGTCGCCATCTTACAAGTCTTGAACTTGGGTCTTTTAAGTTAAATAACCATTCAAGTGGTTTATGATCTGTTATCAGGGAAAACTTACGTCCGAATAAATAAGGTCTAAAGTATTTTGTGAAATTAACAATTGCTAAAAGTTCTTTTTCAATTGTTGAATAATTTTGTTCTGAACTATTTAAAGTTCGTGAAGCATAGGCGATGGGTCTATCATTGCCTAGGGTTTCCTTGTGAAAGGACAGCACCAATAGCTATATTTGAAGCATCTGTTGTTAATATAAATGGTTTTGAAAAATCGGGAAATTGCAAAATTGGTTCATTACTCAAAAGATCTTTACATTTTTCAAAAGTTTTAATAAATTCGTCATTGTGTATAATTTTTTCTCCTTTTTTCAAACATTTTGTGAAAGGTTTAGTTATATCTGCAAAGTTTTTTATAAATTTTCTGTAATATCCTAACATTCCTAGGAAAGATTTAATTTCCTTAGCTGTTGATGGTAAAGGAAAATTTTTTATTGCTTTTATTTTATAAGGATTTGGTTTTATTCCTTCCGGAGTTATTATATGTCCTAAAAATTCAACATTTTTTCTTAAAAATTCAGATTTATCTAGCTGAATAGTTAGTTTTGCGTCTCGTAGTCTTTTAAAAACTTTATTTAGATTGCAAATATGTTCTTGAAGAGATGTAGAAAAAATTATAATGTCGTCAATGTATACAAGACAGATTTTATTTTGTAAATCGCGTAAAACATAATCCATTACTCTCTGGAATGTTGCTGGAGCATTTTTTAAACCAAAGGGCATACGAAGGTATTCGTAATGTCCATTTTCAACATTAAAAGCTGTTTTTTGAATTGAATTTGGATTCATTTCAATCTGATGAAATCCAGATGCTAAGTCTAAAGTTGAAAAATATTGACATTTGCCTAGCTTGTCAAGGATATCGTCAATGTTTGGTATGGGGTACCTATCGTCAATAGTTTTTTCATTTACTTTCCGATAATCTACTACAATTCTCCATTTTCTTTTTCCTGAAGCATCTAGTTTTTTGGGAACTATCCAAATAGGTGAGCTCCATGGAGATATTGAAGGTCTAATAATTCCATCTTTTAACATTTTGTCAATTTGTTTTTGCACTTCTTGCTTATGACAATGTGGAAATCTATATGATTTTGTATGAATGGGAATTTCATCTGATGTTTTTATTTTTATTTCATGTTTAATAACATTAGTAAATTTAAGCGTTTTGTTTTCGTCATAGAAAATGTCACTATATTTACTACATAGCTTTAATATAGCGTCTCTTTCTTCTTTGTTCATGTGATCTGTTCGAATTTTTTTCGAAATTTTCTTTTGTTTACAGGGGCTTATTTTTGGTAATAAGTCTTCTGCGTGATAAAATTCAAAGTTTTCTTCGTATATTGGATTACAAGGAATAGGTTCAAATAATGTTACTGCAATAGTTTTATTAGTATTATTATATATTTCAAATCTTGCTCGAAATTTTTCAGCAAAAGTTATTGTTTCTGGAACATCTAGATTGTTAAATTGTAATTTTGGAATTAAAATTTCTCCTTGTTGAATTTCAACTGGGAATTTTTGTACAATACTTTCAAAAGCTGGTATTTCAAAAGTATATTGAGTTTCATGGGGTTGTCTATAAAAGAATGGTATTTCAACATAATCTGATTGTAATATTTGGTTTTTAAAATCAATTCTTAAATTGAGATGTTTTAATTCTTTTAATCCTAGTATTCCGTCAAAGAATTCATGAAAAGGAAATAATAAAAATTCTATCATGTGATTACTCTGAAATTCAGGAAAGGCTGGAATAAGTCCTTTATATGGAATTATTTTTTCTCCTAATGATGTTTTTAATTGAGAAGGTTCTTTAAAAATTCTTTCTGGGTAGTATTTTTCTGCAATAGAGGGTCTCAGCATGGAAGTATGACATCCTGTGTCAATAAGTAGTTTTATAGGTGGATTTTGTATTTTTATATACGGTAATCCGTTTACTACTGCTGAATGTAGCTCTATTATGTGATCTCGTTCATTTGAGGCAGATTGTAAAAATTTGTCTCATCGTCTTGGTCTGTTGGTTGTTCATTAACTTCATCAAAAGTTGTATTCAAATTTTCAAAGTCAAAGTCGTCTTGATCGGGTATATTATTTTCAAATTGCGAGCTAATTTGATGGTTTAACAATTGTTGTGTATTATATGAATATAACTGAGGTGTTATATCAGAATCTTGATTGTTTAATTCCTCGCTAATGAAATTTCTTCTCATATTAGGGTTATTTTTGAAAATGTTATTATTAGGTTTAATCATTGTTGGATTTCGAGAAGTGGTTGACATCGGTTCAACCGGTGTATTAGTTTGTTTATTCTTTGGTTTCCAAACGTTTTGTGGAGGACCAAATACTTGTTTGTTAGTTAGAAATTTTTGAGTTATAGCTTGAGGTTTAATCGCTATAGGTTGACTTGGAAATTGATTCCTTGCATGAGACTGTATCATGCCATTTTGATATTGTGGTTGAAATTGTGGTACATGATTCTGTATCATGCCATATTGTTGAGAATATTGCGGTTGTACGCGTTGTTGAATAAATTGTGGTTGTTGGTGAAATTGTTGTTGTAAAGGTCTTTGGGACTTTTGTGGTTGTTGGTTTTGTAAAGTCATATTTTGTATTTGTCTAAAATTTTCATCTTCGAGTACTAAATTCATAGCCTCTTCTAATGAATTTGGATGTTGTACTAAGATTTTATCTTGAAGTCGAATATTTAAGTTTCTCAAGAATACTTTCAATGATTGGGATTCATATTGTCTAATATGAATTCTTTTTGTTGGTTGATCCATATCAGGATCTAAATTTATTTTGAAAATAAGTTTACTACGTAAAACTTGAATTCTTTTTCCAAAATCTAACATATGTTCATTTTTGTTAGGTATTAAAGTGAAAAGTTTTTGTTCTAAATTATCAAGGCTCAATCTATCACCAAAAGTGTTTCTCAATTCGTTTTTTATTAATAGCCACGTATTCAATTCTGTTCGTGAACTGATCAATAATTGTGCTCGATCTTTTAATTTGCTCAAAATTATGCTTACAATACATTGGTTGAGAATTTGATCGTTTCCATGATATCTGGTATGGAACTTGTCAACAGCATTTATAAAAATTTCAAGATTTTCAGAGGATCCATCAAAAGTAGGAATGGTATCTGAATAAATTTTGAACAATGTGTAATTAATTTCTTGGGCCATGTTTGTCACGTTCAATGATGAAAATGATTCAATTAGGTTATCAATATCGGTCATAAAATAAATATGGGTTAAATATTTTCTAAATCTACTTGGTTTTTTTCTTAAATCTACACGTAAAATCACTCAAGAATTCACTTTGAAACTTGGTATTTTACTCTACTCTACTTGGTTTGTTTGTACTTGGTTTGTTTCTGTTTTTGTTGATCTGTATCACACAAAAACTTTGGTTTGAGTGATCTGTATCACTCTGTTTTGTTTTCTGTTCGTTTTTCCTTAACCTAAGCTCCTTAGAAATGTTTATGGTGAACAAATCAGGAAGTACAAAGAGGATACTCGACTCACCGTGATGGTACGACGTAGCAGCTCTAGGGGACTTCGGATGATCAGCTTGTATTCACCAAAGGTCGCCAACTCCTTCTTGTTTCTTCGAATAGCGGACTAACAGCTGGGCTGACGTGTATTCTCGTTGAAGGGACACTTCCACTATCCTACCGACTGCGCCAATTAAAGTTGCTGGGCAACGATTTGGTTTTTTAAAAATTTCGTTTATTTTTAAAATGAATACAATTGCTCGGTAGCTGTGCTTGATCAAACGTAAAAATCTAACAATGATGCGTTCTCGCGTTTATATATGGAATATAATGCAAACTCAGCGTCTACGAGCATTGGTAAACACTTGGATTATAACAATGGGTATATTCATTAGGAATATATGACTCTGTGTACCAAAACATCCAAAAACGAAAAGAAAAAAACATTAAAGATCATCATTTGTAGAGATCAGTTTCTTTGCATTGCCATGAATGACGAACACTTTTCCAGACGAAGTCCATGCGTTATGTTGACCATATTTTTCCAAGGCTTTCTTGAGCAGATTATAACGAAATTGAGTGAGATCGTCATAAACTGAAATACCAGAATCTCTCAACAAAGTTTTCTTCACGGTCATCATCTCATTCTTCTTGGTATTGGAAGCGAGGGTCACTAATACAGGTCGAGGTTTTTCAGTGTTTGATGATTTTGTTCGAAAAGCATAGTCAATATCAGGTCTGTTCATATTCAGTTTGAGGGTGCCTGTTATGAAATTAAGCGAAGTTGTAATGACATCTTCATTCTCCGACTCAGGTACGCCATAAATCCGAACGGATTTCATTCTTGTTATTTGCTCTAGTTGATCAATTGACTATGTCAAGTGTTTTAACATTTTCCTCGCAGGAGGAATGGACGAATTCGGTTTGCTTTTGGAATACCTCGTCCATTGGTAGATGGCGTGATAACTTCGTTGTTCGCATCAGCTTTGGCCGGGGATTGATACTCGTGAAGGAGTTTGATTTTTAATTATGGGAAATCATCGGCTTTATGTTGATGATGGCACTGCCTTGCACTGACGAGTGGCCAAATAGCCCGAAACCGGTCTGCGAGTGTGTCCGTCCCTATAATTGAAAATCAATTCCTTCATTTTTATCGACGAAAGCAAATGCAGGATTTACTTCTGTGAAGAAACCTGCACTGGCACCTTGTCAGATATGATTCAATGCCCTTCATGGTATTAGCCAGGGGAGTAGTTGTTTTCTGACAGGTGCCAGCCGAAACCTACGGTGTAGGTAATTTGAGACTGGCCTGAACAGATTGTTCGAAAGATGATTTGATTTAACGCCAGTCTTCAAGTATGCCCACTGACTATGTCAAGTGTTTTTAAAAATAGTCTTGTTGGATGATTATTTTATCTCGTTTCATCATTTCTTATTTTAATAACTATTAGGACAAAGTATTGGAAATAATATTTATCAAAATCCTTTGCCTTTGTTTAGAAAAAAAACTACTTGTTTGTGAAAAGAACCTTGGAAAGGAAAGTATGTACTGGACATACCGTGGCTGATGAAGTTGAGGGTGCCTTTGTGAATTTGGTGTTTAGTTTCGAAGATGTTCGAAGTATCTGTGTGTGAATGAAAACACTAACAAAAAGTCGAGGAGTCGATCTGTTGGATATTGAGGTCCTTGAGGATTCCAATGAGGTGAAATTTCGTACGTATGACGAGGACTGTTCTGCAAGGGATGGAGAGTATTCGCAAGGTGTTCAGGTTTTGGCTTGGAGAACCGAATATACTGACAATTTAAACCACTTATCTTTTGGAAACCTTTCTCCAACAAAAATACCCGAATATTGTCATGAAACAAGCGTTATTTACCTTGTTGTGATTTCTAGAGAAGTGTAATTAAAAAATCATTTTATTTTGAAATTTAAGTAGGCAGCTAATGACACTAGCACACTGTAATATTATCCAACTATCATCCTATTTCCTATATTAACCGATACCAAATTGTGTCTAATTTTAAAGATACGGAATCTAAGTTAATCTTTCGCTGTCTTCTGAAGGTTTGGCATTCACTTGACCGATATTTATCGACTTTGTTCTATGCAAAATACTCGTACATGTTGCTCGGGCTATCGTCGGCTTTCCCTCTTTGATTCTTAATTTTTCTCATTGCCTGTAATGATAGTTTATATCTCATTAACAATTTGAGAACAGATTGGATCACACTACTCTCTGTTCTCTCCTGAATTCCCCCAAATAGCTTTTAATAATATTCCATACAATTTTTCAGAGAATTGGCACCCCTTGGAAAAAAATCCTGGCTTCTCCGTGTGTTTGGGCGTTTATTTTAGCGCAGACTACGTATATGTGGGTATCCACGGCGTTTATAGCAATAATACCAGTGTATATGAAATCCGTCTTGAGAGCCAACATAGAATCGGTGAGTCAAACTATAACGTCATGAGGTTACATTTTTAAATTGTGATTTTTATCCACCTCATCCTCACTCCAGTCCAATATCACCATAGGATCTCACACATAATATTGCACATGACATGGCAAACTTCTTGTTGTTCCTCCTTTCTCTCCCACATTTTCTAGTGGATGGTAGAGATCTCAATATTCTGTCACTCCAGGAGTTTGCAGATCTCCCCCAGAAAATTATTTCTGCCAAGGAGTCACAGCATTGCTCGAGTTAACCTCAGCCTTGTTGAGTGCATGATTGTCAGGGGATCTCTGCCAGAGGCTTGATGTTGGTGAGCTCTTTGATCAGCCACTTCTCTTACGATTCATTGGCTGATATTACCAGTAGCTGGTTTTGCCAGAATGCGGTGGATCAACACTCTGGACTGGTCCTCGTAGAGGTCCCCACCACAGGATACTCCATCGCATCCATCGACTCCAGCCGGCATCTGGCTGCTGATAACAAGCTGCAAAGACCCGTTTTTTCTGTTTCATAAATCCATTGTCAGTGAGAATCCTAAAGAAAACTGTGATATGTTTGTTATTTTGTACCTGGTTGTTCGAGGCGAATGACATCATACTATTTCTGTTAATATTACTATTTTTTTCTGATCCAGAACGCAGTAATCAGTGCAGCCCTTCTTCTCGCGAAATGGATATTGAGCATATTTTTTGGATTTCTGGGTGATTATGTCATCAGCAGAAAAATACTCAACGTTGGAACAACAAGAAAAATTATGCATGCCATCAGTGAGTATTCCACTGTATTGTACTTGGTTTTTCAATAAATTTTGTTAACCAATTCCTGCATGTGCAGCGTGATCACTTTTTGAATGGGTTGTGATAGCTAACCTTCAAACTAGAAGAGTAAGAAAGTTGGTATTGAATTCATGAAAGAACTTAAAATAGAGGAAACTATAGTATAACCACTTTTGTTCGGGTTCGAAGGCCGTCGTTTTTTGGAATTTCTTCCTGACGTTTCGCTGGCGCGAGTTGCTAGCTTCTTCAGAGGCTCATATATCTTGAGTTTAACTCCGATGACTGGGTAGTACGAGTTCGTAAAACGTTTTTATATAGATTCGGGTAGTTTGGAGTGCTAATTCTTTTTCAGAGAATTCTCATTTATGTTAATTACTGTAATTACTTTATCTGGATTCGAGGTATTGTTAGTAATAAGTGCCGCACTACCTGGCGTCATGATATTTGTTATTTTTGTTCTTCTTGAAATGGGATTCCATATTAGGATGAGGTTCACAACTTCTTCTTTTCTGTTAAAATTATTCGTGTTTGTGGATCTCTATTGCCTCCCGTATCACTGGACTATGGTATCCTTGGTTGGGGGTAACCAGTTACGCATTTTCAAACAGAATCCTGTGATTTGCCTGAGTGCGTTATTCCGACAGCCGATTTGTCAGTTTGCCCTAGTCTGCAGTTTCATGCTCTTTTAGCCTAGTTCCCATAGACCTTTTGGTGGTACCGATGTATACCTTCCCACAGGTACACAATATGCGATAAACCCTTGCTGCCGACCGAACGAAAATATCAATGATATTAAGGGTAGTCAGCTACTCTGAATGTGATTCCAGATTCGAACATTAATTTCTATTCTGAACAACTCCTTTGAATGAACTTTTTGACTATGTCAAAAATGAGATGTGGTTTACACCTGATCAAAATTCCTATTTTTCCTTCTACCCTGTACGCTGTTCAAAAGTTTGAAATTCTGATAACTCATATGCGAGTATTCTGCAATACACCAATTTTCAAGAGGAATACAATTTTCTGACAAATCAATAATAAAAAAGTTTTCCATATGGTGGAAATGTTTGAATCTCACTGTATATAGTATGGACCACATTTTGATAACCAAGCTATTATAGGCGTATTCGTCTATTCAGGAAACCCTATAAAGAAGTAAGTTTCATCTGGTAAACAGATTGGTGAAGGTCGACCCCTATTTCGTCTCTTGGACTTTAACTGTACACGAAATTTCTGTCATGGGATGCCGAAAATCCAACAGCATAAATAAACTCTGTAATTTGTTCAATATCTATATATTTTTTTCATGATTCCAGAGTTATCACCGTTGAATTTTAACGGCAGTGTATATTTTTCCTTTCTCTTCCAGGTTCTTTAGTTCCTTGCATAAATTTATTTCTGCTTGGGTGTCTCGAACTGAGTGATTGGAGCGGATGCGTGGCTTTGTTGATCACGTCCGTTGGCTTCACCAGTGCTAGTATTAGCGGGCATCTCGTCAACCTTCTAGATATAGCACCAAATCATGGCGGTACTCTTTTCGGCTTGAGCAGTCAAATTGCTATGGCGATCGCTAGCGCAGCACCTATGGTGGTGAATAGTTTTGTTTCTGATGAGGTGAGTTTTTTATTATTACTTGAAAAAACCATTTTTGAAATTTTTCTCAATTCATACCAGCTGTACTCAAACTGTTTCCGTTTCGCTTCCTGTTTCTCATTTGTTTCCAAAAAAGGGGCTTGAGTAGCCCGTACCCAACGAAACGATGTCGATCCCGAGCCTCAATAAATTACCAAGATAGGATTAGAATAATAATTTTACCAATGAAGATTTATTAACTATAGTGTAGCTGCTGGAAAGATAGAATGATCACGTGAACGGCACGCACTCTTTGATCTCCCCAATGTTACGAGTCCGATTTACACCACTCAACAAAAACGTCGCCGCGTCGTCCTCCCATCAACTCTTGGGATGCTTTTTTATGAGTGTTCATTATTACACCTTCTTCCTCTACAGTTAAATGTCTTTTTTTTTATCTTCTTTTTATAGGTAAAAGAGTGTTTCCATCCATATTATTTAATTAACGTAACACACGTAAATACAAAGCAAAAATAAGTACAGTACAGTGTAAACAGTTCTTTATTTATTTCAGTTTAGAAGGCGTGGCTATGCAAGCTTACTGTTCACGCGTCCTTGAATTCTATCTTTTGAACAGCCCGACTATAGAAGTCATTATTTGGAATTTTCGGTTAGTTAGCTGAGCAAGCTGAGTTGTTTGCTTTTGAAAGCCAATGCTCATACCAGGCGGTTGGCTCGCATCAAGGAAAAGGTAAACTATTTTATGGCTGGCTTGGTGCGATGGGCAAACTCAGATGCCACGCTCCTAGCTTATGTGTATTGTTGCTTGCCCACTTTCAATCGAAGAGGCGAGGTCTTTACAAAGGATAAATGAAAGAGACCTTGAATTGGTAACGGGATTGGAAAATGGGCAGTACTGATAGCGTTATTGCTGCATTGCCGCTAGAACTGCAAAACACTTCCTTTGCAAGTGCCAAGCATGGTGGTTCAAAAGGCTCATGTTCCTGGAAGGAATAAAATTGTTACCATCCGACTAAAGGAATGGGCTCCCAAGACACTGATCTGCTTCATCATAAACCTCAGCATCTATGGATTGAATAGATCAGGGTCATGTACAATAGATCTTTTAGGTCGCAGTACTGAGAGGCTGACAGTACTGGGAGGTTGAGTTCTCAAGCAACCCCCTACAATCTCACATCCACTCATTTGGCAGTAGTGTGAGTTTCTTCATTCATGTTATTTTGAAACCGCAATCACACTACCAATAAGTCAGTCATGCCAAAGGTTAGAAAGTTTTTTCGTGAATACTCAATAATAATAAACGATGAGTTTTGGAACCTTTGGTGTAAAAGTTGAAACTTTTCCTAGAGGTCAATTACCCTAACACCAAACTGATATTTTTGCACTCGACGCGCGTTTCGCTAACAAGGTTAGCATCTTCAGGGGAAGAAAATTGATACTAAATCTGAAGCTGGGGTTAGTTGTTTATATACCTATAGTTTTCCGGTCCGATATGGACTTTGTTTTTCACTGTTAATTATTCTAATTAATATCTCGATAATGAACTCACTACCTGCAAGTTCCGTCATCTGTTAGTATAAATTATTCTGATTACTTCCTCAACAATAAATTGAAAAGCAGGCTGAAAGGGATAGGTCCCTTGTCACCATTCATGCGGTTTTTACATTTTGCTATTTCGAGACTCTCACATGCATCGAGTAGTCTTGTGTCATGCACATGCTTGATCAGTTTCAGATTGCTTTCACCAATTTTGTGGTCATTGTCTAGAGCGTGTTGAGCGACACTGGATTTTTTTACCCTTCCGTATTTTATGTGTGCAAAATTCTCTTTGAAACGGGTTTTAATAGCTCGTCAGCTCTGGCCGATGTACTTGTTGTTGCAATCTTGACAACTGATCTCGAAAATTCCCGACTTCTCTGAGTTTTCTAGTTTATCTTTTGGATTACCAAGAAGCTGCTGTAATTTGTAAGAAGTTTTATATGCAACTCTCATATTTACTTTGTCAAATATCTGTTGGAGTCCTCTAGTGTATTGAGGTTCATATGGGATTACTATAAACTTTTCGTTTTTCTCATCTTTTTTGAAAGTCGAATATTTACGAAGTGTTTCCCTGAATTTACATTTTCTAATTATCTTATCAACTATCTCTGGGTTGAAACCGTTCACTTCAGCTACGTACCTAATCATCCTCCTTTCATTGTCGTACTTATCTTTTTTCAAAGGAAAAGGAAAAGTTATTAACCTATGGACAAGAAATTGCATTGCCGCCATTTTATGCCGTGGATGATGATTTGAGTCATTTGGAATGTATCTGAATGTGTTCCTGTTTTTCCTGTAAATGTCGAATTCTATTTCATTCTGTTCGTTCCTTGTAACCAATACATCTAAAAATGGCAACTTTCGTTCTTTTTCTACTTCGCACGTGAATTTTATACTATTACATCTGCTGTTTAGTGCCGAATGGACGTTTTCAATTTCGGCAATCCTTGTATCCACCACAGCGAATATGTCGTCAACATATCTAATCCAGACCCTAGGGAAGTAACTGAGTTTCTCTCTAGCATCCGACTCAAACCTGCCCATGAACAGGTTCGCCACAAATGGGGACAATGGGTCACCCAGCTTTAGATTTAGTATCAATTTTCTTCTCCTGAAGATGCTAACCTTGTTAGCGAAACGCGCGTCGAGTGCAAAAATATCAGTTTTGTGTTAGGGTAATTGATCTCTAGGAAAAGTTTCAACTCAATAATAATGTCCAACAACTTTTATCATCTTTTGAGCGAAACATTCGAATTTCTCTTCCTCAAAGTTTACATCTCAATATAGAAACCAACCGCTTCTCTCTTCAGTGAAACTGTAAAAAAACCAAATACCCATGTGGGAAGACAAATCCATTCAAAATTTCCAGTAAACCGGTGACAAACAATTTCAAGTCTCCGATATGAAAACAACCGAATCTAATTTTCTTCAGTGAAGCAAAGTAATGTTGAATAGAGAAACAAACTGTATTTCTAGGAAATATCGAATAAAAGAGTGTGAACATTCACATAGCTTGCTCAAATGCGGATCCTTTTGCGAGGAGGGTACCGTGCTTCCTTTACAGCTAAAATAACACGTTCAGGGCCATATCAGTAAATCATGGTATTCAGCTATATGTTAACACAAGCCATCTCTCATTTTTTTACTGTTTCAGTAGAACTCAAAAAAGCGTTCGTCGTACAGGGTGTCCCATAATTTTCTTTTTAAGCGATATCTCAGTTACTGGGAGACTTAGAAGAATTATCGAAAAATCATCGAATTGCCTTCCATATAACGCAGTAAAAATGATTCATTCATGTTCATAACCCTAAAAAAATCACCCCACCCCCATTAGATTAGTTTTCTAATCCTGAAGATGCTTACCTTTTAGCGAAACGCGCGTCGAGTGCATATAAAATCAGTTGGGTGTAAGGAAATTTCATCTTTACAAAAAATAAAAAAAATATGTTGAATGGATCATAATGGTTATCAACAGAAAAAAATGTCATAAGGCACCTTCTGAAAACCATTTTTTCTACAAACGAAAAGTGCAGCTATCAACCATTATCGACTCTGAAAAAACAATAAGCGAGGAATGAATAGTCGAGACAAGTTTGTCGCCAGATAAACAAATATGAAAAGATTATATTTCTGCAAAAAAAAGAATAGTACCATTTGAAAAAATGGGGGTGGGGTGAATTTTTAGGGGTATGAACATAAACAGATCATTTTGAGTGCGTTATATGGAAGGCAACTCGATGTTCGCAAAAATAATTTTTTGATTACTATTCTCTCTGCCAGTAACGGAAATATGGCTTGTTAAGAAAATTCCGGGACGACCTGTATATGAGTATAGTTCATACCCTACTCTTTGATGAAAAAAAAAACAAATAAACATCTTCAACATTAGAAATCGATTAAAATATCATCAATTTATTGATACAAGAACAACAAAACTGTAAAAATATGTTTTTAATATTATTGTATCATAGAAGTCGTATACGAATATAATGTATGGTTTTATCGGTTTTGTAACAGTTCTCAAACTTCCATAACTATTACAGCAATGAAGAATTATTTTCAGGTGGATCTGGAACAATGGAAGTATTTCTTTTATCTAACTTCTGCAATGCTTGCTGTATCTACAGTAATTTTTAGTATTTTCGCGTCTGGAGAGATACAGAGTTGGAATGAAGAGATTCGAAAGGATGACGATTCACATTTTCCACAAGCAACCGAATTGACTAAGGGTTCACTTTTTCCAAGAGAGAGAAGGAATAGCTATCTGTGATATATTTCTCATATTTATTGTTTTGAAATAAACTGAATATTCAAAAAAAACTTTGTTTTGATCTTGCCATGGAAATGACAACATTTATAGTTGTCCGAAATATCAATTTTCAATGTACTGTGGAAGCATTTTCTAGAAATATCCGATCAAAGTATCTCCACACTTGAAGTCTATAACGGCGATTTGCTGTTATCACACAAACTCGAACTAGTAAATGAAACACAGAATAGTGTACTGGGTTTTCCTCGATTCGAATTATATATCTAGTTGATAAAATCATAACTGTCTGTTCTGCGTCCAAGTTGATAGTATTGTTACCTTTCCTTGGGTTCAAATATTGAAACTCCAAACAACTCTAAACTACTTTTATTACAACTCTTTATAACAACACAATACAATACAATCACTCAAATTGCTCCGTTAACTATCCAACGCTCTGTTCTGAAACTCTTTCTGATAGAAATTCTGTCGTAGCGACGAATCTCTTCCGTATATATACCTGCTCACACCTATGGAGAATCTTTCAGTCAAATCCCGACGATCGAATATTCCACGCGTAACGAGATTTCGCTGGTGAACGATCTTGCCCCGACCCCTCATATCAATTTGCCTTTACGAGCGACAGGGCCGGCGCTAGGAACTTCCCTAACAGTATTCAAAATAAACCTCTCTCAATACGGCTCCGATCAGTAGAACATTCTACGAATCATACAGCATTGATCAGCCTGGCCAACCGTCGCTTCCTGAAGATATCTTCCCGATGAACAGGGAAAATATATTCATAATCATAATGGATTCTACTGATTGGACCAGGATTGGGAAACCCGACGCAGAACAAAGAGTTACAGTGCTTCGTCTTGGTTAGTTGAGTCAAAAAGGGTTCGACTGATCAGAATGTGATTGACAGATATTTGTCAATCAGTTCTTGAACACTTCAAATAAACTCATCAAAAAACATACTAGAAAGAGTTTACAGTTCCCAACATGCTTCCGGATTGAATATTTCTGAATTCTTCAGAAGTTGTTTTGACAAAACTGTATTTATTGATAATGATCTCGGACTTCATTTCAGAAAACCTCTTGAGATAATTGGAAGTATTGCGATACCATATTTCGGCTACTTAACTAATCTAGGGAGCCCTGCTTGTCTCACGAGTGTGAATGATTGCGGTTTCACACAATTATACAACTGGTGTAGTTGTGTGAGGTATATGAGAATTGATTTATTGGAAAATTAGTTATCATCAGGAATTTGTGGAGGATCTGTTCACGGTAGAGCACCTTTTTGTCTATTAATCAAAAACTGACCTAGGTTTATTGGTTCATAATCATTTGATTCACTAGTTAATGTTACTAAA
This sequence comes from Zygogramma bicolorata, assembly GCA_032362365.1. Classification (NCBI taxonomy): domain Eukaryota; kingdom Metazoa; phylum Arthropoda; class Insecta; order Coleoptera; family Chrysomelidae; genus Zygogramma; species Zygogramma bicolorata. The sequence continues at coordinate 1,945 of JAVJAQ010004386.1, read as the reverse complement.
GAAAATACCCTTCATCCATATATTGTATAACGTGTAACGATTTTCTAAACTGTCTGGAATTATATACCAACTTTAAAGAACGAAAATCGTTTTCAGAAAGATGACATTCATTTATTTAGGAAAGTTTTTCTTACGAAAATTACATTTATTTCAATCCATCATAAAATGGCAATTTGATACTGCAGCGTCGGCACTCCTTGGCTGGGTCACAGACCTCGTAGGCTGGTTGAACGCAAAGGAAGTAAACTTATTGAGGATTGCTCAATCCGCCCAATTTGTAATCCAAATAAATTTGACATCTGAAATAAGGCCACACGTGACCTCAAACTGATTCGGAATGTAAACAAATGAAATCAACAAAACATGCAAACGAATCAAATCTAGGAAAGGCGTCCGATATTAGTGGTATTGGCGACAAACGTAACGAGTTCAACATAGCGGGTTCATTTTCATATATTCTGGAATGGATGTATACATTGCCACAGCAGGAATCTATAAGCATATCAGACTATAGAAGTCCAATCTGTTGAAACTTTCGATATTATTCTTATCATTTATTTGGTTAATGTCAACAGTAAAAAGTTTTACTTACGAACTCAGGCAGATGCGAAACCCATTTAAAATCAACAATTCAATAAAATCTGCTGCAGATGGCAGCTCTCCCATCAAGAATGCATTATATATTTTTATTTCATACTGCATCGTAAGAGCCATGTTCAAGTCAGCGATTTTAGTCCGGTATATGAGACTTTACGGTATCGAGTCCGGTAAAATTTTTACCGGACTCTAATGAAATGGGGCAGGAATCAAACAATTTATTGTGAAAATAATACAAAATTAATAAACATGTAATTAAAGACAATCTAAACATTAAAAGTAACATGAATTCCCAGTTATTTCAACTTTCTGTAAACCATCGTGGAGAGTGGAACTCGAGCAAGCACTTGTACTAATATAAGCATAATTTCTCAGTTAAGACTTGGACAAAACTTCCTCCTCCCTGGATCATTTTAGCCACTTTGTTCTTTCCTTTCAACGAATCCTCAATATACTTTTCTGCCATGGAGGAACTCTTCCATCCTCCATGTCTTTTGAGAACGGAAAATTCCGCTCCCACATTTGCTAGTAAAGTCGCCGATGTGCGGCGAAAACTATGGCCGGTGTACAACTCGGGATTTGCTAATCCTAGAAATTCCGCTATTTTCTTAGGAACGGTATGCTACGAACAATTTGTTGTGACCTAAACCTTTGGGCCGCAAGGCAACGTATCTTCGGAACAGTTCCAACACACTTATGCCGTCCATTTTATCAATGACCGTAAATACTCTTCTTTGATTCGTTTTTGAGAAAGGGATTTTGATTACCAATTGTGTAGAAGTTTCCTGGATGTCATCCAAAAGTGATTTTTTCGTTACATAACCTAAAATTTCACCCTTTTTTCCTTTTGAAAAGGAACTTGCTGTGGTTTCCGCGCCGAATTTTTGTACTTTTTATTCATTTTTAGATATTCTGAAGCTCCCCTAACAATTTTATCGAAATCCGAGGCAATCCAGCATTCTGAAACTTTACCCAGAGCCGCACATGGGGTAACTCAAGGCTCAGTCCTTGAGCCCCTTTTTATTGTATACATAAATGGCTTATAACAAGACATACTCCCTACTGTACTTTCTGCGGATATCACTACTTTCATTACTTCTGATGTGGACACTCCAAGGCCAGCTCGTCCTTGGAAAGAGCTGAAAGTTGATACTCTGCAAATATGCTCAAACTGAACTCCTGTGAAAACCAACAATAACTGATATCTTCTTACTCCAATGTAACCAAAGCAGATAAAGTTACTTTGCTGGTCATTGTGATTGACGATTAGTTGAACTGGTCACAACATGTCGACGTACTGGGCTCAAATTATCGAGCGCTATCATACTTCGGTTGGTCCCATCCGAAT
>JAVJAQ010004382.1:0-13326 GCA_032362365.1 Zygogramma bicolorata | reverse complement strand
TCATTATATCAATCACATACAGCACAATCAATTTTTTTTTATTTTCCTCATCTTCTATATTTTTTATAATTCAACAAGGAAAATACATGTACAAAATGAACAATTGTTTTTGAATTTAGGTCCAATACAACAAAGTGTAAAGAGTCATTGTGCTATCTATAGTTTCTTTTTTTATTTCGCATTCAACAGTCTACAGAGAGACTTTTTTTCCAGTCACTCCATTGTTTTCATGAGATTTGCCAATGTTTTCATAGAACGGTATATGAAAACTTGCAAATATTCAAGTATTTTTTCCATTCCAGGACACTTACAGTGACTCATACATCAATTTTCATATAAATGCAGTGACTTATCTGCAACTCCTAAACCAAGATTCTACTCTTTTTCAGTCTACCCTTCACTAAACTTCAATTTTCCTCTACATTCCCCAAAACGTGCCATACGACATCGACAAAAAGCACCCCCGATAAGCAGTTCCTTCCTCCCCTCCCACCCTTTCACTAATTATAATTAGTCTATGAATCCGACTTCTAGAGGCGGCAATTCATTAACACAAAAGTCCGCAAATTAACATTAGCGGGAAATATAATCATTCCCGGGCGAGGTCTCAGGGTCGACTTGTCACGCCCTCCGTAATGAGCAAACCAAAATTAATAACTCCCTAGCGTGACCGGATTAGACGATTTCCGCCTTTTTTCCGGCGAGTTTGTTAATTATTTCGCAGAAAAACGTCTCGGGGTTCTCGGCGCTTGAAGATGGATGCCAGGGACGAAACGTTGCTAATAGTAGATATGTGGTCCTAGGTAATCTAGAAGATGAATTGGAGTTACAACCCAAAGTACATTGGTCAAAGTCAACTAAGTATTGAAGGTCGTTTCAAAGAGCATCATTCGATATGGTAGATGGAATTTAGTGTATCTAGATGAACTGAATGAGATTTTGTGAAAGTTGTATAACTCGGAAAACACCAGGCAAGGGATCCAAAGCTCACGACTCATCTGAATCACATCAAATCAAAGCCTCGCAGCTTCGACTATTGCCGCATCGCCTTTGAGAATGTCTGCAGCTGTTGCAGACGAAACGTCTAACAATTCATCAGTTTTCGGTCGTGAAAATCTACAAACAATTTTTGAGCTTAATCAATGATTTATACGTCGGTAAGTGAATAACTCACCGACGCCTTTGGACCCAGTAAACAAGTCTCGCCCTCCTGACAACACATTAGTACAGTGAGTAATCAAGAAAGCTGGATCGCGCAAAACAAACTAACATCGCCGTCCTCTAAGAACGCAGATCCCGTCTCATCATGTCTCTCCCGTCCATTGCCACAAATACACCCGTACAATAACAAAAATAAACAGCCACCGGTCTTTCTTGAACGGTCTATATATTTATACAGCAATTATTTACTTTGATTTAGTGTGCGAGACGATAAATATTTATGATGTAAATGAGGGTCATAAAACCTGCGGAGTTTTGTTCTGCATATTTTTAATCGCGCCGTTCGAATATTTGTTGATGTCTAACATACACAGTCGTAAAAAACCCGGGGGTATTATTCACGCAGGTTGACAGTCTTATTTATTGGCCGACAGGAAACACGATAGCCCCCCACCCCCTGTTGGGGTTAGACACGTTTTGCTGCTGAAATGACCTGAATCAAATTGCGTGGTTTTCTTGGAAAATTATTGTTCTCAAGGTGGGAGATAATTGCTAATTTTTTTTATTGTCATATCGTTTTCAATCCAAATTGGGTATTCATATTAATGAAAGATCTACTACTTGGTACTTGTGATCAAACAATTTTATTTCAGTGGCTCTATAGGAAGTATCAGTCTCAGGCTCTTCATAAAAATAATGGAAGAGTTGAAAACTATCGCTGCCAGAAGTTGGTGGGGGCCGTTCATAAAATACGTTCGCATACAAGGGGGGGGAGGGGTCTGGCTGAGTGTGACAAGATGTGACAAGGGGGGACGGGGGGTATACGGCAACGTGACGTTCGCCGTTTATTATTTTTTGACATGAGCGCTAGAAGCCAGCGTGACCACTTTTGGCAGAAATCTACTTTTTTAGTAGATTTCTGACGAAAATTAAAAATTTTTGGTATGAAAGAAATCTTCAGTAGATTTTGGTAGAAATCTACATGTGCGACATCTTCTAACGAATTCCTAAACTCGTCAGATTTTTTAATCAAATCTATAGTGACTCCATCTTTGAGAATGAATTTGCAATTGAAAATGCGAATTAATCTTGTTACAGTACACTGTATTTCACTATACAAATGAAACAAAATAAAGCGATTTTATACTGTTCCATTGTGATATTGAGCATTGAATCTTCTGATTATGTGAAATATGTATATTATTTGTGGCCATCCATAAATAAATATTTTTAATTTTTAGAATTTGTGTACTATCATTTAGAATTTATCATACTCAGCAGGGGGGGGGTCTTAGTTTTTGTGACGAAATATTTCTAGGGGGGTCACAAAAAGTGTGACACAGCGTGACAATGGGGGGGAGGGGGTCGAAAAATGCTGATTTTAGTGTGACGTATTTTATGAACGGCCCCTGACGTCTTCCATTGGTTATTTCAAATAAGTGAGTTAATAATGTCCCTTCGCTTTCCTTAACGGCTGTAAGGTGGCTGAATTGAATACAACCTATTGAATTATATTTCTAATATACAGTTCATTTCTACCGGGTTGCAGCAGATTTTAAGTCAAGTATGTACACTGCCAGTTCGATTTCTCAGAAGATGAAATATAACAAAGCTGGCAAACCACCAAGAGGCTTAAAAATACTGTAGTACCGGATATAGGTGTTATGCTTAGCAATATTTATACTATGTAGGAATGCAGTAAGTATTTGCAGTTTATCGAAAATATCATTTTTTTCCGAATAGTAAGGATGTAGCTAGCCAAAATATATATCAAGTATCAGAGTCTCCTTTATAAACTGCCGTCTTATGCATCCTCAGTTGTGTGCTTTGTTGAAGAGCTCCTTGTCTGATAGATCTCTGAAGGTGGTTGTTGATAGAATATCATCTGATATTCCTCCGATAAAAGCAGGTGTTCCACATGGTTCAGTCCTGGCGCCCACTTTGTTTCTGCTTCATATCAATGATTTTCTCGAGAAAACATCTTGTTCGGTACATAGTTTTGCGGAAGACAGAACTCTTCATACTAGTTTCTCTACCAGAGTCCACATACCAGCTCGAGAAACAAAAAATTGAAGACACATTCTCGTCAATAAAATTAGCGATGACTTGGTAAATTACTAAAATGGGGAAACATGAACTTGGTGGAATTTAATGCTAGGAAAATCCAGGCATGTCTCTTCTCAAGGAAAGACGATCTATCATTATCTAAAATTCAGATGTCAGGAGTGACTATTCCTATAAAGTCAAGTATCTCGATGCTAAGAATTACGATCAGTAATAATCTCTCATGGGAAAACCATGTGAGATCGATCGCTAAAGGTGCTTCCCAGAAACTTGGATTGCTATTTCGTGCGGAGAAATACCTCACTTTTCGTCAGCTTCTAATGATCTACAAGGCTCAGATACAATCTGTCTTGGAATATAGTTCTCATGTGTGGAGTTCGGCCCAAAACATTAATTGGGGCTTCTCGATTCTATTCAGACTCGCTCACTTCATCGGAACATAGTAGAAGAGTCGGAGATTTGTCTCTCTTATATAGATATTTTCACGGTCGGTGTTCTTCTGAATTGTTATCAATCGTTCCTTGGAAATATCTACACGGATGACTCGACTTCTGAGTACAGATTTCCCACCTCTTTGTTGTCAATTTGGAGACCTTTCGAATCTCTCTTGCTCAGGGATCTTTTTTCAATAGAACCGTTGTGCTCAGGAACTTCTTGCCGAGAGGGGTTTTCACTGATGCTCACAAACTTCAAAAATTCAAAGTTCATGTTGATTCTTATCTCCTGTCCCTTGATTCAGGCGGTGGTCTATGAACATTACAGAGCTTTCCTTTCATGTGATTCCGCTTATATAAAAAAATTAATTCAAATCTTTGGAAGGGCATATAACTTAGGTACTATGGAATAACTAGGAAGGAAGGAACTTTTCCATGGATGGGAGTCAATATTTTAATGAATGATAAACCCGTACCTATTAACAAAGGTTTGTTAAAAATTTTTATTTTCCTTCATTCATATTCACACGTCACTTTGAATCATATCTTAAATATAGAATAGAAGATCCTCTTCTTTCCTTTTGAAACGATAAAAACAATCTCTCATACATTTATTCACTTAATTGATGTTGTTTAAGTTTGGTTCTAAATTGTTCTAAAATTGTTCGTTACGTTAACCAGCTGACGAACGTCAACCCTCAGAAGTCGAAACTTGTGCGAGCAATGGATCAACGAGGCCTTACCTCTTAACGTGCGATTACCCAGCACAGTGGCCCGGCGAGGATTCGAACCCCGGCCTTCCGCTTGACAGGCAGATATGCTAACCGCTACACTACCGAGACCACTACCGGTTATTTGAATATAAGATCAATTTCAACAGGTTTCAACAATTTTAAGAATCATATAATGACAGAGGGTCTAGATCTAGTGGACATGTCAGAGACTTGGCTCACTCCAGCCATTACTTCGAATTCATTTCATATTCAAAATTACAATCTTATTCGTGCAGACAGAACTGGCAGAGGTGGAGGTCTAGGTATCTACATTCGTCAAACGCTCGCGTACAAAACCATATTCCATCAATTGACTCCAGCTCTAGAGCAACTTTGGATATCCCTTAACTATATGAAAAAAGTTTACATGATCGGAGTTGTCTATAGGCCCCCGAAAGCAAATATTGTTCAAGCCTTGAATGAAATTGAGGAGGCAGTTGGTGATCTTCTCCCAACATGTGACTCTCTTACTTTAGTTGGCGATCTAAATATCAACTTGCTTGTTTCAAACAGGCGATTTGAACTTTTTTATAACCTGATCAACTCGTATGAGCTGCATCAACTAGTAAATTTTCCTACACGTGTCACTGCAACGAGCCAAAGTCTGATAGATATTTTGGTCTGCTCCGAACCCGATCACTTCACCGCTTTAGATGTCATATACGTTCAAGGAATATCCGATCATATTAGATCTTATTAGATTATAGCAAAGCGTTCGACACCATTGATCACTTGGTTCTTTGCAAAAAAATGCATTTCTTTGGTTTCTCAAATGACTCAGTCTCTTTGATAAGAAGCTACCTATCTGAACATACTCAATTAGTTACCATAGGCTCATCCAAGTCTGATACATTACCAATTGAATATGGAGTGCCACAAGGCTTTATTTTAGGACCGATTCTGTTCTCATTGTACATAGCGGACTTCTACCAAAGTATTGAACACTGTTCAATTCATCACTTTGCAGATGACACTCAAATTTATCTTACATTTCCTTCTGACAATATACATTCATCTATTGATAAAATTGAAAAAGATCTCTTATCTCTATATAATATATCATTGGCCCACAATCTAAAATTGAATCCATCCAAATCCGTCACCATGCTATTCGGTCCGAAAACTAAGCGTCACTTAGCTGCACAAAATTTCAATATTGCTGGAAACTCTCATCAATTGGTCAACGTATCGAAAAACTTAGGCTTGTGGTTGGACTCTGAACTGAGATTTACAAAACATGTGAGTTTCCTCTGTCAGAGCTCATATAACATATTGAGACAGTTATACCCCAATCGTGGTATTTTGCCCACAAAACTCAAATTGGAATTATGTGAAGCTCTGGTGATATCCAAGTTGTCGTATTGCGATAGTATTTATGGTCCAGCATTACTGCAAGTTTATGCTACAAGATTGCAGCGAATACAAAATTCCTGCATCCGCTTTTCGTATAGAATTCGTAAATTTGACCATATTAGCAGTAAATTTGATGAATCCGGATGGTTCAAACTGAAAACATTGCGCAGTCTTCATCTCCTAACAACGACACACAAAATTTTGAGGACGGGAAAGCCCCTCTATCTTCAAAAGAGGCTGGTAACTTTCCGTAACCTCAACAATGTTAACACTAGGAAAAACAAATTGCTAGTGATACCTAGGCACTCCACTGCTGCATTCACTCGAAGCTTTTCGTATAATGCTTCAAAATTATACAATCTACTCCCCCCTGAGTTCTGGAATTTTTCCCTTCATGATTTCAAAAAGAAACTGAAAGTAAACCCGCACCTTATCTGGACTGTCTCTCAATGAAACCACTTCCTTCAAAACAATGGCTATTTTCGAGATGTATGTTTGTATGTATACGTACGTTAATAATATGAGTATATTTTTTTTTTGTTTTATAAAATTCCTTGTATTTCTCAAGCTGACTGAGACTTAGTTTCTACAAAAAAAACAACATATTTACTTAGTTTCTCAAATGTTTAGTTGTTTGATTAGGTTCTATAATTAAGTATGACTTCTTTTCGGTTGAGTTGAAAAGCAGCTTTTGCTGACACTTCGCCAATTCATTACCATTGTCATTATACTCTTGTCTCAAATTGTTCTGACACTTTCAATGATATATGTGCTGATGAATAAAGTCGATTATCTATCTATCTATCTAAATTCCACAATTCTATGACTTTCTGGCTACAGTGTACTTCAAAATTTAACCGAGCACATGATGAGGTGCAACCATTTTTTAATTGTATCAACTATAGTTCAATATATAGTTCTGAAATGGAACGAATTCAAGGGGAACTTCAAAGCCCTGCTGAGAACCATAAAACGGATCAAAATTTCAAAGTTCAATACTGAATATACCTATATATTATAAGAATACAGTCGAACTGGGTGGTACTCGTTGACTTCACTTTCGTGACATTAGTATCACGTATACGTTTTTATTTTTCAAGCATTAAATAGAAACTTTTGAACCGAGAACTCCCCAACATATAATTACTTTCGCCGTTATACTCCGCATCCTTATCCCCTTGAAAGTATGCAAAGAATCCGCTGTTTGCCGAAGCTTTCGCTTACATTTCAATTTCCATGTCGGGCTTCAAAGTTGAAGTACCCGCTCTAGTTTTATCCGGATTTCGAGACAGATCGAGAGAGAGAGATGGGGAAACATCCACTTAAGATTACAGCGGTTTACGACTAACAGTCTTAGCGCTGAGCCTAATGAATGGATTTATAAACCACTCAAGGAAGGAATTTCTGGCTTGAATTTCCACTCGGAACAAGTGGAGTTCCTTTGAAGACTAGTAACGCCCCATCGGATATCTATTGGGTGAAACCCCTTTTTTATTTGTCCCGTCGGTTTCTGGGTTTGTAACCTACCACAATCCGAAAAAATAATAATAATAATTATTATTGTAATCTATACAAGTGTAGAAAGGCAGATTTTCAATCGACCTCGAAAAGTTGATGCGTCTATTGAAAAACAATTCTTTCTGGATAGATATAACACACGGAGCATGAGAATAAAAAATGCATATCCACCGAGAGCCAACAAAGCGTTAGGGCAACGATCTCTAACGTATAATGCGCCAAAACTATACAATAGCCTTCCGGAAAATATAAGATGTATCGAATCAAAACTGTTCTTCAAAAAAACTATAAAAAAATGGATTTTGCAACGTGGAAGAGCTTACTTTCATTCGATTATTGATTGAGTAATAAACAAAATAAAATAATCTCAAATCATCATATATATGGTTAAGGCTTTCGCGGCCGAGGTTATTAGTATAACTACTTCTCTTCGGGCTTGAAGGCCGTCGTTCTTCGGAATTTCTTCCTGACGTTTCGCTAGCGCGAGTGGCCAGCTTCTTCAGAGGCTTATTCATCTCCGATGACTAAACAGTTCGATTTCTCAAGGCGTATTTATATTGATGCAGGTAGTCTGGAGTGTTAATTACTTCTGTCGGGTTCGGGGAATAATCATCATTACTAGTTGCCGCACTACCTGCTGTGATTTCATTAGTTATTCTTGTTTTCTTCAGAATCGGATTCCAAATTCTGTTTAGAGTCAACGCTTCTTCCTTTCTGTTAAAATTGTCCGCATGTTTTTGGATCTCTATTGCCTCCCGCACCAGTCGGCTATGGTAACCCTGGTTGGGGGCAATCAGTGTGGCATTTTCGAACAGAATCTTGTGGTCGCCCTCACTCAATGCGTGTTCCGCCACCGCCGATTTGTCGGTTTGCCCCAGCCTGCAGTTCCTTTGATGCTCTTTGAGCATGGGTACAAGGCTCAAAGAGCATCAAAGGAACTGCAGGCTGGGGCAAACCGACAAATCGGCGGTGGCGGAACACGCATTGAGTGAGGGCGACCACAAGATTCTGTTCGAAAATGCCACACTGATTGCCCCCAACCAGGGTTACCATAGCCGACTGGTGCGGGAGGCAATAGAGATCCAAAAACATGCGGACAATTTTAACAGAAAGGAAGAAGCGTTGACTCTAAACAGAATTTGGAATCCGATTCTGAAGAAAACAAGAATAACTAATGAAATCACAGCAGGTAGTGCGGCAACTAGTAATGATGATTATTCCCCGAACCCGACAGAAGTAATTAACATTCCAGACTACCTGCATCAATATAAATACGCCTTGAGAAATCGAACTGTTTAGTCATCGGAGATGAATAAGCCTCTGAAGAAGCTGGCCACTCGCGCTAGCGAAACGTCAGGAAGAAATTCCGAAGAACGACGGCCTTCAAGCCCGAAGAGAAGTAGTTATACATCATATATATGCCAAATTCTTTCATTCTACTTATTATACATTTTATAAATATTTTAAGGTAGACTAAGTTTATGTTGTTTAATATTAAATTTATTTATTGTCACGCTATTTTAATAAGTTATTTTATAACTTTTAATAAGGTACAAATAATCTATGAAGCTAAAACAAAATTTTTTATAATGCACGCACAAATTCAGGAAAGCAAATAAACATAAACCACTCCATAGACAGTCCTTTCAAGGGCTACATGGCGTTTTTGTTTATTTACTTGGTATTTATATATGCATATTGTTTTGTAATTTTTTTTAAATTGTTACCTAGTGAATAAACATATTCTATTCTATTCTATTCTAGAACAAGTCAAATTAGTCAGCAACTTCTCGTATAACTCAAATTTTGCCTATCAAAAAAATAATAAGAACTGAGCAGATATATGAAAATACTTATCTGTTAATATATCAATGATATTAAGATTATCAACATATTATATTGTTCCACCGCAAATGATCTTTCGAGGTCGAAGCGGGTTGAATAAATAAAAAAAAAATAAAAAATAATATGAACTAATATATATGATAATACTTATCGTTACCGTTTAGGAAACTGAATCCGTTTCCGTTCTCAAAACTTTTAGACGAATTCTTGTTCAAATGCGAATATCTCTTGTTGGCAATCTTCGTAGTTGACATTTGTCAAATATTTCAAATCTGACATAACATTTTGTCCTTCAAGAAGAGCAGCCATCCGCGATCCATATCAAGCGAACTCATAGATATGCATTCTTCACCAGACAGCATGATGAAAGGGGATTCCTCTAATTTTCGTTTTCTGTCATTGTTCTCTTTCGTCATAATTTTAGTGTAGTTCCATTCAACTGTGTGATCTCTATCGGCAGTAAGAATGTGTTCTGATAATCCAGAACCACCTATCTGTCTGTTCCTGATGTACATCTTGTGTTCACTCTTTCGCACTTCCAATGGTCGAGACGTTTCACCGATATAATTTTGAACGCACGAACAAGGAATTTGATAAATACAATTTTTCGTGTTTTCCGTTGTGTTATTTGGTTTGGCATGTGTCAGTATCGACCTTAAAGTATTTGTTGTTTTGAATGTTGTTCTAACATTATACCTGTTGCTGATCCGATTTATCTTTCAAAATGATATCCAGAAAAATTCATAGAAAAAACTTTAACAGAAATTGAAAATCCGAACACAGTCCACAGTGAAGACATGCAACAAACACAAAATACATCACCTGTAACATTGTACCTCATGTCCGACGTTTTTTTGAAAAGATAAAACGGATTGGCAACAGATATAATGTTAGAACAACATTCAAAACAACGAATACTTCATGTTCAATATTTACACCAAACCAAATAAAACAACAGTCAAAAATATATCGGTGAAACGTCTCCTTTTATACCTGCGTACGCCTATGGAGAATCTTCGAGAGAGGCCTCGATGATGTGTATCGAATTCTCCACGTGAAACAACAGTTCCTGGAAAAATGACGTTCGCTCATCGCCCCTCCATAATATTATTCTGCGTTTACCATCGCCAGGGCCGGCGTTGAGAGATTCGTAACAATTCTTATTTTTCCAGAATGTGGTAGGTTACAAACCCAGAAAACTACGTAACAAACGATAATACATGTATATATAAACATATACATATATATATATATAACCACCGGAAGACCCAGCTGAACGCCCGAAAGCTTTCCTTCTTTTCATCCGGGGAGTCACTGATAAAGTGAACCGAATTTTGACAAAATACGACATCAAGACAGTTTTCACAGCAAACAATAAAATGTTCTCTTTCCTTCTCTCTCTCTCTCTCTATATATATATATATATATATAAATATATATATATATATATATATATATATATATATATATATATATATATATATATATATATAGAGAGAGAGAGAGAGAAGGAAAGAGAATATTTGATTGTTTGCTGTGAAAACTGTCTTGATGTCGTATTTTGTCAAAATTCGGTTCACTTTATCAGTGACTCCCCGGATGAAAAGAAGGAAAGCTTTCGGGCGTTCAGCTGGGTCTTCCGGTGGTTTGGGATGCGAGAAGTGGGTTTGTTGGCGTTGAATGGTTCTCTGGATCTGGGGGTAGGAATAATCGTTTCGAAGAAGGGTGGATTCAACCTTTTTCATCTCACTGGGTCTGTTGTGGTCATCTGTGAGTTTGATGGAACTATTGATAAGAGAGTTCATAACGGAGCTCACCTGGGCTGGATGATGGCGGGAGTTGGCATTGAGATATCTATTGGTGTGCGTAGGTTTTCGGTAGACGGTATGAGTGAAGTTATTGTTGGATTTTGTGATATGGACAAAGAAATAGCGTTGTTTGTCTCCATTTCCATTGTGAATTTTATATCGGAGTGAATACATATTGTTAAGGTGATTGTGGAAAGTGTCTAGTCCATATAACGCAGCCAACACGTCGGCTTCAATGCAGATGTGCCAATTGCTTTGGACTCAAAACCTTCCATTAGAGGTTTGCAAGTCCATAGGGGCGCCTTTCACTTGTTTGTTAAATTTGTCCTGGAAAAGAAAGTATGTACTGGACGTACAATGACTAATGAGGTTGATCGTCTCTTGGGAGTTTTGATGTTTGGTTTTCAGAATGCTAAGGGTATCTGCTAGGGCGATGTTTGTAAAAAGGGATACTACATCGAAGCTTACGAGGATAACTGTGGGTCGGAAGTTGGCAGATTTGATGATTTCTAGAAATTGGAAAGTCCTGGTAAGTCGTCCTGTTCGTTAAGGCATTCAGGACTTTTTTTTCTTGCTTCGCGAATTATTCCGGAGTGAAGTGTTCTTGTTGTGGCAATAGCCTTCTCAAGTCAATTACTGCAAGTTCGTGTTCGTATAACCTCTTCGATACTCGTCTGTTCGTCTGTCCTATGTATGTACTCGAGCAATCACGGCAAGGGATTATAATATATCCCTCTGTTGGGCATAACATCTTTGAACGCAGGAAAGAGGATCCTCTTCGATGCTGGAAAAATATTTTCAAGTTCTGGTTCACTATTAGAGGATAAGAGCATAATTTGAGGAAATAAGCTGGGTTCAGTTGAAAAGATACTCGAAATAGTTGCCTCGAACTTCTTGAGACAAGAAAAGCCTAAATGATATTTCACTCCGTACATTTTCGAACACAGGAACGTCGATATTTCTCCTACTACTTCATGAAATGAAAGGTCGATATATTCAGACACTTATTGAATGTCTCGCCATTTTGTAATAGGTGAAGATATTGACTCAATATTCCAGGGTTGTATAGTATTCGTCAGCAGCTTCAAAAGGATGTGTCATAATAGTTCAGGAAATGAAGCATTTTGGCTCGAAATTTTTCCGTCCACCATGGATTTACCTGAAATTTTCACGAAAGGTGGTAGGGAATAGCTCAAGGATCATTTTCTATATGACGCTGTACACTAGAGCCTTGGGGGTGGTTGCCACCCCATCACGGGGGTGTAAAATTTTTTTTATATTTCAACTGTAGGAATCGACGGAAAAAGTAATTCTGAGAAAAATGTTCCATACGTTTTTTTCGTAAAAGTAATATTTTTTGAGTTATTCGAAGTTGAAAGTAACATTTTTTTGACGAAAAAATCGACTTTTTTAAATGTTTTTTTGTAAATAACTCTAAAACTATGCATTTTATCAAAAAAAGTGTGGAGAGGCAAATTGTAGCTTTTGGAAAAACAAAAACAATGATTCCTTTATGATCTTCTTACTACACATACGAAATGAGCAAATTAATGCTTAGATTTTTTGGTCAAATGTATAAATTGGAAGATTTAAAGCGAAATAACGAGAAAAATTTACATTTTTCTAAGATAGATCAGGGGATCTTTTTCAAATTATTCAGTTAGAGCTTTCGAACAAATGAAAAAATGTCTTCCTAGCATGAAAATTGATCGATTTATGATCAAAATAAGATCGGTACCCGCTTTTTCCTACAAAAAAAATCTGTGAAAACAACCTCCAAAGTACCCCTGACTAAAATTGATCGCCACCCTTCTGTGATTCTCTTTATATATGTACTATTGATACACCCACCAAGTGTTACCAATTTGAAATGCGTAATTTTGGAAAAATTGAAGTTTAAAGAGAAAACTTTTTTTTTTCAATTTCGTGTTTTTAATCCTTTTCTTATAAATATCTCTAAAAATACTGAAGATACGAGAAAAACGATACAGTACTAAATTGTAGTTTTTTAATGACAAAAATTTCCCTGCGTGTAGATTTTTTTCAAAGTGAATATTCGGCGAGATATAGCCGTTTAACATCTACATTTATGATCGAACATCACCTTAGTCAAGCGCTTTGAACTCTCTCCATTGAAAAATAAACGGATCTTTAGTAATTTCATTCACATAGTCTTATAGTTCTTGGAAAGCTCTACAAAATCTTTTCCGAAAAATATTAGCTATCACCTAAAATGAAGGAGCTATGCTCAAAAAAACGATAATTTTTTTTTTTGAAAAATTTGAAATACCCGCTTCGGAGCGTAGTAATCTACATAACCGGTAATATTCGGCCGTTATACGTTATATGTTCCACTTTTTCCATTCATAT